>PVJD01000147.1:0-52500 GCA_004026545.1 Mormoops blainvillei
TATATAATCACACGTGTGTGCCGTGCACATTGACATGCCAAACCCACCCGCACACACAGACAGTCCCAATGCAGGGGCTGCTCCAGCCAGCATCCTCATGCCCATGGAGGCTGCCTCCTGCACAAAGCTCATTTATTTTGATTTATGAATATTACAAAAATAAACCTGAGCGTCTTCCTGGGGATGCTGTGATCCTGACACAGGTGCCCACGATATTGCTTTTCTCTCCTGGTTACCTGAAATTAGCAGAGTAATTCGGGAATCTGCATCTTTATTTAAAAGAAAACACTGTAGATGCAGAATTATAAAAATTTAATATGCTTCCAGGAAAATGAAAAATGAGAGGTTGTGATCTCGCCTAACACTTTCAAATGTGTTTATTAATTCATGTTTTAAATCATAAGTTTCATTCGGTGAGAGCCATGCACAGCAATAAGCCCGTTTTAAAATATTAATGAATAAACAATATTTCTCTATTGAAATATAACATGCTTCTTTGAACAATGGACCACCAGTAATAAATCAAAACCAGGAGAAAATTGCATTTCATATTTAATACAAGTTGAACTCTGCCTTTTTTATAAATGATATCTTTTTTGTTTAATTGGCGTCAGTTCAGATCTAGCAGATTGCTAATAAAATTCTGGATTTCCATATTTAATGATGCGTACACTTTCTGCTGAAATTTTACCAAGAAAAAAATATCAGTCTTTTATTATCTCCTTAGATGGTGGTGAGAGGTGAGGCCACGGTCTCGGTCCAGTCTTGAGGCCCGGAGTAGGTGGACCACAGAGGCCGAGTCACTCCCAGAACCCTCACTCGGCAGCTGACACCCCCGGCCACCCCTTTGCTGGCCAGAAGTAATCATCCCAGCCGGAGGGGCCAGAGGCCAGTGTCCCATTCTGATCCAAGACCCCGGGGAACAGTAACAGTAAGAAGGGAGCCCAGCCATCCCCCGGGCCAGGCACCATGTGCACAGAAGGTCACTTAATCTTTACAGCCCCAGGAGGAAGAGAGAGACAAATTTCCCATTTTACAGATGAGGAAGCTGAGGCCACAGAGAGAGGAGGGGACATGCCCAAGGTCACACACAGAACTGATATGTGGCAGAACTCGACCTGACTCTGGTGTCCTAGCTCTTCATACCTTATCATACTGCTTGGAAGGAGATGAAACATCTGTGAGGGAGACCTGGGTTTTATCACCAGCGAGTGAGCTGGGACACAAGCTGGAATTCAAGAGCAAGTTGCCACTCCGCCACTTCAGGGCCAACCAGGGACGAACAGGTTTTAAGAGTGGCCGACCTGGGCCCTTATTACATGCAAGGCACTTTGACTATAACAGCTTACTTGATGCCCACCTGCTCCCCGCCCCCCCACCCCATGCTGGGAGCCAGATGCTTGGCAGTTAAGGAAACTGAGGCATAGGGAGGTCACATGACTTGCCCAAGGACACAGAGGTATGAAGCAGCATCAGATTCAACCCCAGGCATCTCACTCAGAAGCCCACTTTCCTGAGTGCTAAACCATGGTGCTTCCGTAGCCAGGGGCCACAGTGAACCCCTGGGCATCTGTTGTCATCTCTGTGATGGGGCCAGTGTTCACTGGGCTATGAGGTGTGGCTCCTGGCAGTGCACCTGGTGGGGCCCAGCTGGAAGTAGGCTCTGTGCACTTTGGCTAAGTCTGTGACAGCTGAGTAATCAGGGCTGAGGGACAGTCAGGTTTATAGTCCATGGGGCCGGTCCCCAGGCCCAGCAGAGACGAGCTGCAGACCATCCATTGGCCTAAAGTGCCTATGGACACAGCAGTCTTCCCAAGGGTGTCCCTGGGTCCCAAGCTGGTGGGGAGAGGAGCCAATGTCCCTGATAAAGAGGGGCTGGCCTCTGTCCCCTTCCCTGCTCAACTTCCACCTCAGGCTCACAAATAGTGAGACTGCCCAGCATGATCAGAAAGAGACACAAAAGTCAGGCACAAAGGGCTAAAAATGTGGGTTTTGGTTTCAGACACACCCAGACTCATATCTGCATTTGGCCAAGTGGCTTCACTGTCCTTGTCTGCTAAGTAGAGATAATTATAGAACCCCCGCCCTGAGGCTGCTGGGAGGGTTTGGGGAGCCTGGGCTGGGAGAGCTAACAACCACAGCTCCGACACTGGCACCCGTGCCATGCCCTCTGGTCTCCGCACGTACCCCTCCCTTGCTGGACCACCCTTCCCTGTGCCCACATCCCCGCCCAGCTCACTCCTCTTCCTCCGAAAACTCCTCCTCCTGTAGGCCTCTGCCTGGGTGTCCCTAGTCCAGTTTTGCTACACCAGGGAAAAGGGAGGATCTGACTCCATCAAAGGACACAGTGACCTGGGCTCAGCCTGAAAGGACAGGCAGTCACCAGGGAGACAGGGCGCACAAGGGATGCTCCCAGAAGAGGGAGTGAGGAAACAGGCTCAGGGAGAGTGAGTCCTCCACCCAGGGGCACACAGCTGGTAGGAGGCAGGGTCAGGATCCAAACCCACGCCTGGGCGTCAGACCTGCTCGCAGCAGAGTAGGCTGTTTGGGCCGTGTGGGCAGTGGGAGAAGGGGCCCAAGGCCAGAGTTGGACAGAACGATGGACTCGGAGAGGCATCCGCACGGCACAGACGGCACTCCTCCCAAAATAAAGTGCGTGTAGAAAGAGTGCCCAGACCCTGTGCTCCGTACTTGTCATGAATCGTAACAGTTGCGTTCCCAGGCCTCTCTCCATTCCTTAGGGTGCTAGGCCCAGACTGCGGGCTCAGCTCTCCCGGTCTCTCATCCCCAACCTCGTGACCCAGAGACACAGAACCACAGAGTCTGTGACACACGTCCTGTACACAGCACAGGACATCCACGCACAGGTGGCCCAGGCAACAACAGAGGCATAGGCAGCAGAGCGGTGAGCTCTAAGAGGTGGCCACCTCAGCTCAGAAGAGACCTCACTGGAGGCTGGGTGGTTCACGCTCACCAAAGCCTCTCTCTCCATCCCATCACCACAGGTGGCTGCTGGGAGGTGTCTGTGGGCCTCCACAGGGCAAACTCCAGCTCTGGGGGGGACTGCGGATGGGTGGCGCCCCCTCTTGGAGCCTCAGAGTTCCCATCTGAAAACAGGATGATAGTAGCACCGCCTGTCACATAGGGTCTGTGGGCACTAAATAAGACACTGTATAGAAAATTCCTGGCCAAGGGCTGGTCCACAGAGATGCTGCATATTGACTGTACCTGTCAGCCCAGCGAAGGTCCCTTTCTCACGGCACAGCACACATATTACACCTAACACACTGTTTCTTCCGGGAGGCTCTCCCCACGTCACTTTTCCACGCAGCCCCTCCCACCCCGACTCTGGCTGGGAAAATGGCACGAGGCCACTGCTCAGCTCAGGGCCACAGAGAACTTCCAACATTGTTCGCCAGGCCACCTGGTCCACTCTACTCAGAGGGACCACACTGCCTGTGTACCTCCATGAGGAGCTGACACCTGTCCCACGCGAGGAGCTGCTCCGGCACTTCGGCTCCAGACACTTGTGAACATACATGTATTCTCAGATGAACACACCTGTGCCCTGTGCATCTGTGTGGACAGGCCCCTTAGCCTGTGACTGGTTGTCTCAGGCAGTCTCTGGCTGTTATTTGACCTTGAGAACGAGTTGTGGGACCCCCTCCCCTCCAGTCTTGGGGTTCAGAAACCTACCAGCCTTTCCAATACCCTCACTAAGCATTTCTTCTGAAAAAGGACATCTTCTGAACAACGACGGAATCTTAGCCTGCATGTCTGGGTCTAGCCCTTAACCCACTGCTCGACCCAGAAAAGGTACCTGGTGAAAAAATAAAAATCGACACACTTCACCCAATTTGAGTGAGACAGGAGAAACTTGGGGCCCAGGTCACGCCCTATGAGTGTCCTCATCTATGAAGTGCGGTGCTTCTGTCGTCCCCCGTCCCCACACGAGGGGGCAATGTGCGCCTCCTACACTGGCACATAGGAAAGGAATTGCTATTTTTCTGTAGGTCTCCCCAGCGTAAGGACTTAGACTCCCACTTCCATCCAGGGCTGCCGGTCAAGGTGTACATCTCCAGCAAGCACTGGCATATAGTTCTCTCAAAAGAGGGGCCTGAGACAGATAAACCCTGAGACAGGACTCAGGAGGTGTGCTTCTTGACTTTAAAGATGTACTCGTATGTGAGGTTTCCACAGGATATTTTTGCAAAACCACACAGCATAGAGATTGTTTTATGTAAAAGATAAGAAGGGCTGACCCATAAGCTAATTGAATCATGCAAATAACTACTTAGCCCTGGGAGGGATTCCTACAGGCAGGCTGAGTGCCCGCATGAGGGGGGACAGCTGTGGCGGGCAGTCTGTTCTGTAAAGTTTGCTCTCACAGTCCAACTGCCTCAAGATTAATGGGCACGGTGGCCCTAGACCTTGTTTTGCCTGGTTCTACCCACTGAAATAGTAAAGCAGTTGTATTTATCATAGACAATTTGCTGCAACTGATTAACATTAATCTGATTTCCTGTGAGTCAATTTCCTTGAGATATATAGTAAACAGGCCAATTACCTGTTTTGACTTCTTTTATTACGAAGATTTAGATATTAGCAACAGATGTATATGTATATATATGGAATTACTAACCAGTTAAATAAAACAAAAACAATGGTTTAATCTAGTTAAAGGATTTCTAGTTGGTCTTACATTTTTCAAGTTTAGAGTTTTTTTAAAAGATATGTTAAGAGAAGTTATGGGGTCTGAGCTTTTTTTTTTTTTAATAGCGTGTGCGGCTCGCTCTTTTCAGACAAACTTTTGCTTGTTCTTAGCTGGTATCTCACAGAAGTTATGAAGTGAAGAAGCGAACGTGACGAGGCTGGTTATTTTTTAAAAATCACAACAAAGGTTTTTGTATCTAGCAAGTGCCAACTGCATCATTAGGTCAGGAGGGTGTGAGTTCCAAGGGTAGAGACCTAGGTCTTATTACCTTACGGCATTTGCGTAACTTTTATGAGCTTTAGTTTCCTCATCTAGGAAAGTGGGGATACTTTCCTTGTGGCATGCTTAGAGCACGAGGCTCGGGGAGGACAGGGCGCAGTGGTGCAGCAGCCAGCCGGGAGCCCGCACAGAGGGCCATCAGTCAGCAGGGGCTGGTCCTTCTCCCCAGCATCACCGTCACCTCCAAGGCCCGCTCGCACAGGCCACACACTTCGTGCTGGGCCTGCCTCTGGGCAGGCTCCCTCCTTGGCCTGTCCTGGCTGGCTTATGCGGTGGTGTTAAGAAACGGCATCAACATTTAATCATGAAAGCAAAAAGTTTATTCATGTTTGAAACTACATATAACTACCACGAGGAAGACTTTTTCAATCCAGGGTGTAATCCAGTTAGAAAGGAACACGAAACATTTTTAATACATTAGAATCACCGCCACAAATTATTTTCATGACTCAATCAGTTTCAGAATCGCATACAATACAAAAAGAGAGAAAGGGGGGGCCCCATTACACAGGGTGAAATATACAGTACTGAATACTGAAATCTGAATGCATCACAATTAGTCGCCGCTTTTTTTTTTTTTGCATGAATTAGTAACAAGATGAAGAACATTCAAAATGTTTCTCAGTATTTACAACAGTTTTACTGATCCTGTGTTAATTTAAGACCCAATGTTTCCACTCTCGGTTTTTTAAAAGTTGCAAATGCAACCCTGATTTTTCTTTTAAAAGATTACAATGTACATTACATTTTATGAAGGGAAACAAAGAGTTAATTACAAGATGCAAAAAGATAAGAAAGAGACAAACTACAGCGTGAGTATTGTTCAGAGGTAGTAAGTGAGCACTCTAAGCTACAGAACATGTTGAAATTCTATTGGTTTGTATGAGTTCGCATGAGGTAATAAAGCTGTGTTTTGATTGGTGAGATGTATAAATACTCTTTTGCTACACTATATACAACACTCCAAAGAGCAGGGCCTTTGTCAATGCCCAGAGGACGTAGCAAACCTTGACGAGCCTGTGCAGCACCCAGTGCACACCGCAAAACCCAGACGGATCTCGTGCTCACCTCTATCAGCAGCAGGTACCTTCATCTCCCAGAACAACCTGGGTCCGTAATTTATTACCAAGCAGACTCCGGGCCCTGGTGCTTTCAGAGAGAGAAAAGATGCTACCAGTCTCTGATCTAATTATAACGCAAGAGATCGCAACACAATGTGACGAGGAAGGTTCTTAAACACAACCATCATTAACAGAGATAGCCAAACAGCTCCTTTATTCCAACTCCATCAGTGATATGAGAGAAAGACAATCAAAGTCTGCGATGGAAATAAGCAAGAAGTTCAATTTAGGTGAGGTGAATCTTTGCATCTGCTTTAACGATTGAGGTTTAGTATATATTGTACTTTTTTACCCTTAAGGCCAAGTAATTGGCAACTGTGAAACCATTAATGTAAAATATTGACAATAAATTATGATAAAATAGCTACAGGACTGTCAACAATGTTAAATCTTGGCCTAATTGGATAAAGTGCTTTTTTTAACATTGTGTGTTTTTAAGTATAAATACAAATGATTATGATTCCTTAAAAAACAGATTACCAAGTTCTCTAATAAGACAAGGTTTTACAGTAAAGCTGTAGATGGTGGGCTACAAAAACGCTTTCCTTTTCCTCCTATTGCTCTGAATGCACTTATCAAGGCATGTCAGCTCAGGGAAAAGTGTTGCCAGAAATCAGTTAGAGGTATCAGAGTGCACACTTCCTGGGCCTTCTGTAGGAGAAGTCACAGAAGATGGAGTTGTTGCGTCCTGCCAGCCTCCATTAGCCTGAAAGGAGAAACACAGTTCAACGGGTGCACGTCTACATATTAATTCTACTCCCCAATTTAAAATACCCCGATGACAACATGAGAGCAAAGATGCATTAGCAAAATGTATTTTCCAAGCCCACTTTGGCAGCGCTTTGAAGCATGTGTTAAAGTGGGATTAAATGCATGTAAAACAAACCCATCCCGCCAAGGAAAGACTCGGCGATAAATCAGCGCGCTGAGGGGGGGCTCCGGCTAGTTTCAAGCTGGCATGAGGCTTGGCCTTTGATTTGATGGTAAAGATAAAGTGACTCATAAAGAAATCTTTTAAGAAGGGGGCAGTAGAGAAGCTCAGGGCGATGCCTCAGCAAGACCTTGGGTGCCATGAAGTAGCAACTTCAGCCCGGCTTAATCCTCATTTCCATAGAGAAGAACTTGCCCGCCCTTTTCCACACAGGCCTGACAGCCAGCTACTATAAACCCTGGGAAACGAAGGCCAGACTTTCCCTCCAGAATGAAAACGCATGAACTGTGCAGGAGCGCACACTATTCAAATCTGTACTCCAATTATCTCTAACCGGAGCTCCTATTTGGGGCCTCGCTACTGCCTTTCACGTGCCGCTGGCCCTTCCTGCCTCAGGTCTGCATCAGCAATAACAGTACTCAGAAACAAATTTGCCTCGTGTCTTGGCCTATAGAGGCAATTGCTGAAATCAATGTCTGATCAGATTTCTGCTGTGGCAGACAGCTTGTCGCTACATATTTTTATGTCAGTCAAGAGGGAGGTCCTGGGATTGTGAGTTGGGGAACACTGAGTGGAAGTGACGGGGCGGGCCCTTCTGGAGAGAAGGCGAGGGTGAGCTGGCTGACACCCAGTGCCTAAGCACAGGCCAGCCTCATGTTAGGTCACCCTCAGGCCGGGGCCTCCCGCCCAATGCAGTTGTAGGTCACAGGGCTCCCCAAGACCCCTGCCTCCCTCACGTCTGCCTGCAACTTCTGCAAGTCCGCCCAAAATATCTCCTTTAAGGCTTGCGTTACTAGGCTAGTGAGAATTCTCTAGATTCCCTGCCCCACTTGGATCCACGGTTCGATCAGCCTTGGGCTGAGCACTTTTCCTTCTCCCACGATCGCTCTTAGAGAACTCCCTGTCTTCTGACTGACTGCATAGTTCTTCATATGAATGAAGCACCTTTCCTCCCTCTGCAATCACAGAGAAAGGGAGTGGGGACCAAACGACACCGCTGAGATGACCAGAACCAAAGGCAAAAAGATTTTCCAGGCTTGAGGCAAAGGTTAGGGGGGACAAGAAAGCGAAGGTAGTGTACGTTCAATGCCTCAGGGGTGCAGGCGGCTGCCAACACACTGTGTGTGTGCGCACGGACCCTTAGGAATCGTCTTCTCTGTCTAAAAGGCATGTTGTTTTCACCCTCAGGTATGAAAATCTACTTAGAAAAAGAAAAAGTCTTATGCAGATACAAGTCTAAAGATATTCCATCTGAAGTAAACATCATTCCTCTTTTATCCAAATTTATAAACAACAAATGTACAATATTTTTACCCAGCGTGGCAGCTGGAGGAGAGGTTGTCAGCAAGCATTCTTTTTTTCAAAATAAATTAATCCTTACTCTGGTGGTTGGAGATTATGCACTGTATTATACAACAGCGCCTTATCAAGCCTCATCAGTGAAGATGGAATTCATGTCTGTAAAATGCTGCAGGCAATCACAGTTTCATATTTTATCATGTTGATAAGGATATCGCACATTCTCTGAAGCATTTCAAAACACTTAAATGAAAAAGGAGAAATGCAACTAAAAGGCTTTTTATATGGTTTGTTGTGGGTTATTATGAGTTATTTATAAACCCAAAAAGAAAGATTTGACATTTCAAATGTAAAAGATTTGAGTATTTAATGGTCCTTTTTCCCCTTTACAATTGAACATCCTCAATCACTTTTTAAATCATTAATATTTACTCTCATAGCAAGCCAAAGCCCTAAAAAGGGAGAATTTTGTCCATTTTCTTCCTGACTCTACCACCACGCATCAGGGAGTTCATTTCCTCCCTAAATCTGGAATCCCAGATCCTGTCCGTCCCCCTCCCCGCTGCCCCCCCAGCTCCACCCTGGGGACCCAATCCCCCTGGCTCCCTTTCAAGAGCTTGTTGCCATTTTCTATCCATGTCAGGGTGGAGAGAAAAGTAAAGTTTTGGTGAACTAGCTACAAAAGTTAAAATTATTTCCTCCACAAATAAAAATGCTGAGCATGTTTGTATCTCATTCTGACAACACAGCAAATTGCTCTTAAGAGAATTCTTTGTTTAGCTTGGCTTGTTGATCTGTCTGGGTCCTCTGAGGTTGTCACCTTCACCTGAGCTGTGTCTGGGATTTTTTCCTGCTGTTGGATTCCACGATCAATGACCTGTTCTTCACCATCTCCCTGGGACCACACAGCAAGGCCGGTAGGAGACAGCATCCTAATGGGCTGGTGTTTAAGTCCCTCCTGATGACACAACACCAGACACTCTGGGCCTCTGTGAGGACTTCTAAGGGTATCTAGGTAACATCAAGTATTTAAGTCCATGAAATGAAAGTATAGTGAAGACATTGCCTCCCCTACCTGCCAACAAGATGAGAAGCCAAGTCAAATGGCCATTAATTTATTTATTAGTCGCTGTTTATCTGATCCTGTGCCCATAGCTCTTTAAATCTGGTTCTCCAGAGTACTCACATTTAAATTGTGTGGACTGTACAGTGAATTTCCTCCAAGGCCATCACTGTAGCCTCCCGTCTGATTGATAACATGACGGAGGGTATCCACCTAGAAGTGAGATGAAACAAAATGCATCATCACAAATCTATTAAAGCATCATCACTTACAAAAGGAAACAACTTGAACTACGTGTGCCACGAGGGTTTAGCATCTTCAATGAAAGACAAATTTATCAATCAAATGTGACTGGCAAAATTTCAACAACTGTTTGCATATTTAGGCTCACACATCTTTGTTTTTTATGCCAGCCAAACAATAACATCTTCATGGCAATGCAAGCTTTCCATCTATACCAACCAATGTGTGCAGTGGCTGTGGGTGAAAACTACTTAAAAATATGTATACTAGATCCTCTCTCTCTCTCTCTCTCACACACACACACACACATGCATAAAAGTGTTCTCAATTAAGAGGACAAGAAAAAAAGTTGAACCTGGAATATACTTTAAGAACTTAGGTTTTTATATCCTGACTTAAACAAAAACCACAGAAAGAGTAATATGTTTTAAAACCATACACACACTGGCATACACAATTTTTCTGGTCTATTTTGGTACAAAAGTAAGATGCACCCAACCCCTCTCCATGAGCTCAAGCCAGAGCCGAATGCATTCACAAAATTTATCAAGTTTGAATCATCAAAAGTCACTGTTCACTTGACTTCTCATTAAATTAAATGGTGGGGCAGATGGGTCATGTTTGGAGGCACCCAGCCCAGGCTCTGCACAGGTGTGCAGACCGCTTCCACGGGGTGAGAGTCAGGAGTTTTGAGCCCAAACCCTACCCTGCTAGAAAGGCCCCAGTCGGGGCATTTCTCCTACCTGTGATTGCACATTGGCTCCGACTTGGGACCCTTGGTAAGAATCCCCATTCAGACTCTGCATGTTCATGAACATGTCCCCAGAATTTGGGAGGTTAAAAGAACCAGAAGAACCTGGAAAGGAAAGAGTTAAGTAGCTGAATAACAGAGAGCTACACACACAATCCTCATGACCTAGAGGCAGGGAGAGGAGGAAAGGTACAGAAGGGAGAGGCTGTGCACAACATGAAGCATTTCCAGATCTAAGAGGATAGAGAATAACTCCAAAGACTTGGGTCCTGTGATTCATGTTACATCTAGGAAAGTCCTATCAATGGGGAAGCCCCAATAAGAAACAAAGAGAAAATCAAAATAAACAGAAAAAACACCCAGTAGCTGGAACCATCCCCTTGTTTTCATTTATCACCAGGATCTGGTCATCAAATGTGCTCTTCACCATCACTAACTGCCATGGTGGACAATTACCAAGAGAAGAAGCATTTTTCCAAAGCTCTTTCTTAGCTATACACTCTACCTCACTCTTTTTTCATCTGTATTCATGTTCCATTAAAAAAAGCCTCGGGGGCTGGGGGAGGGAGAGGAAGACAACAAAACAAAAACTGCTCACTTTTGGAACTTTTAAAGATAAATTATTAGATCTCTTAAAAGGTCCTTAAATTGCTTCTCAAGTCCATTTGTTTGGACTTGCTACACATCTTTCATGGTTACTCAAGTTCCCTATAATTTTAAGATGTTTCTAATTCCATCACAAATGTCACATAAAATTTGGCCAAAATGCATTTGAGGAGCCAGGTTATGGCATCCATGTATTAAGTTCCATATCCCTCATAGTTAACTACCTACTGATCCTAGCAAGCCAGCACAGGTGCTCAAGAAACACTAAGAAGGGCGGCAGACTGCAGTGTGCGGCTATATTAGGTGGAAAGCAGGATTGTGCTTAGCTCCAACATTCTAGCTTCATTATACAGCAATGGGTAAATTTCCCACTTCTGCTACTTCTTTGACAGACACTACTGACCTTAACATGCTATAAGAGTGATATAGTTAAAATAATCATTAGTGATGGCACTCCGCCTAATTGCTGAATTAAAAACCACTACAAAGTATGAAAGTTCCAGAATCTACCGGTAGTGAGTGGAACTCACTATGAACAGTGGGTTTACAGGCTCTGGCCATCAATCATTCACCCATCCCAGGAACAAGCCTGCATTTTTATATAAATCTTCCTTTATAAATCCACTGTGTCCTCAGTATGGCTCTTGTTTCTTGGTCGGTGGGACAGGCTTTGTGGCATAAGGTTGCCTGGGCTGAGGCGGGATTGAGCACCGGTACGCACCAGAGTTTGGCGTGGTGGGCGAATTGGTCTGGTTGTTCTGCACGGCCGCGGCCACTGCGTGTGCGGCCGTCACGGCTGTCTTTGCAGCGTAGAGGTTGGCTTCTTCCTGAAACTTGCCGATGTTCTTCTTGTACCTGATGCGTTTGTTGCCAAACCAGTTGGATACCTACAAATCACAGGGACATGAGTGAGGACGAGAGAGGAGAGAGGGGGGAGAAGTCACACTTCCAGTAACTATTGGACATCAAGGGGATCCCTTGGGAGACACTCAATTCCGAGCCTGTGATCATACGCTATGGATAATGCATAATGGTTTCAGGGGTCCACTGTCTCTTTTGGCAAACTTCTCAACACTCTTGGAATGATATTGCTTCTCAGAGCCAGCCACAGCAACACTAACATGGCTGCAGGACCTGTTGTTCATAGAAAAATATTCAGTTGGTGTGTACCAATTCGTATACAAGTGACCAGTCCCACCAAAAGTAGTTCAAAACTAAAGGAAATGTTTTTTAAGTTAGGCAAATAATAAGAAATAGTTGAGAAAGAATGACTTATTCTTTCTGGGTCTCAAATAATTTTGGCATCTGTATAGTAGAAATCATGTTTGGTCTGCTGAAAAGAGTAACATCAATTAGTGATGGATGAAAAATCCCTTTGTCTCCTGCCGTATAAGACATTGTATGTCTGCCAAGATGGCTGCTCAAGCTCCGTAGTTCATACGTGAGAAGGTCACAACTTGAAAACTTCAATAACTCCAGTAGTATCAAATGCAACTGCACAGGGGCAGCTCCGATTTCATCCAGTGGACTATACTTATTTCTTTTGCAAACTACTTATGATGTCGGTCAGTGCAAATGGAAGATATTTAAAGAGGATCTTGTCAATAGGCCGATTTTATCACATTTTACTGATAGCAAAACTTCAGCCCGAGACTCATGGCTCAGTGACATTATGTATTCAAGCACCTGTGGCTGAGCTATAAAAAGAAGCTAAAACCCACACAGCTATTTAGAAGAAGGTACCAATTGCTAGATGAAAGGCTCTGACCTCTCTTTTGTTAAAGTAACAGTTAAAAAAATATTTCTCAATAATTTCTTAGTAATATGTCAAAGGGGCATGTTGCTATGGTATCAGGCAGGGTGGATCACTGTTTTGTTCTGAACAGTTCTTCAGAGCCCTGAGGAAAAAGAAGGAGTGGTATGAGCCCTCCAACCCAATTTATAGCAATGGGCACGCTTGTTCACCATCTTTGCCAAGTCTTTAATTGCTTTGGAAAAAGAACTCTCATTCTTCAACCCATGGCACTCATCCTTCTGAAAGAAGCCAGAGAGCCCTGGCAAGGGAGCCCCGTGAGGAAGACAATGCTGGCCTTGCCGCTGCCCACGTGCTGCTCCCTCCAGGGAATCACTGTGTGCGCACACATACGCAGGCATGTCCACTGGAGGCCGAGGCAGCTCCCATGAGCACAGGCTCAACAGGCGGGAACAAGCCAAAACTCATCAGGAAGGGAGTGTGCTACAGATGAGGACTCACAGCTATTTCTGTTCCACCACCATGTCTTTCCCCTAAGGATCATGCGTCCCTTCTTCCCTTCATATCAAACAGCAGAAGTTATCATAGCTATCCTTTAATGGCTATCTGCTATGTGTTTGCCCAGCCTTACACAGAGCCCTTTGCATACATTCTCTCATTTAATCTTAACAATCTCAAGGCCTAGGTAGGGACTGAGATGGTTACAATAGGCATCGTACCTATCCCATACCCGACGGCCTTTTCCTTTTCACTCTCCTCTCAGCAGTGTTGGATACTTGTAATTACCACCCCTCCTTGTTAAAGCATGTCCTTTGCATGGTTTCTATAATATTGTGCTCCTGCCTCTCCTCCTTCCCTGGCACACCAGGGCATGCGTGCGTGCACGTGTGCATTTTCTCCAACGCTCAGCTCTTGGCCTTCTTCCCTTTCCCCTTGAGCAACCTTATCCACATCAATTACTTCCATTTTTGTCTCTGTGTGGATGGTTCCCAGATTTCCACCTCTATCCCTAACTTCTAGGAAGAATTTAAGACATTTCCATTAAAATGTTCTGCCACAGCCTCCAACTCGATGGTCCGAAATGGAGTTCATATGTGTTCTCTCCACCTGGGCCTCCTCTATTTTCTCTTTATGATCATGGCATCGGCACCTCCAGAGACATGGGACTCATTATCTCATGAAGTCCCTGATTACACCGTTAAACAGTTCTAATGGACATATAGTTCTCTATTTGGAACTAAGATCTAGTTCCCTTTCGTTTCTACTCATTGGTTTCAGTTTGAACATCTAGGCTGTCACATGTAAGCTCTCAGCAGCCCTAAGGGACCAAACCCCACCTTGCAATTGCCCTTGTCTGCCCTCCCTTCTCTGAGTCGTATATGCTTGGGGCTTATGGTAACCGTGTAGGACTTGGTAGTGGAAGAGTTAGGGAGGTCCATGGGTGAGGAAGCAATGAGTGCCTAGGCCAGGGAGAGCTGTGGGTAGGAGTGGGGAGGGTGGATACCAAGAAGGAAGAAGAGGCAAGAATTTGGCCACCGACTAACTGTGGAGTTTGGGGAGAGGGAGATGCCAAAGATGATGCTCACGTGGTACCCAAGCCTCCAGGGGGATGGAGACAGGGTCTCTGGGAGGAATTTCTGCACCAGGAGAAGTCAGCCTCAGTGACTGTTGGAATCCATTCCCATACCAGAAGTATATGACTCTAAAAACAAAAGTTCTCAGGGGGTGGAAGGATTGAGAAAAAAGAAAAAAGGACTCATGGCCATGTAGAAAACAGTGGTGATTGCAGGGGGGAGGGAGAATAAGGGATTAAATGGTAATGAAAAAAATACCATAAAAATTAAAAAAAAAACACAAAAAGCAAAAGTTCTAAATTAAGATTGAAAAGGGACCCTGAAGGTGTCCATTCTGATTATGCCTGTTAATGGAAGCTCTCTTAGAACTCACCTCACCTTTCATGAGTATGCTCTCAGCTCAGGAGGCAGACCGAGCTGGTTTGCAAAATGCTCCTTCAACATAAACTACAACTCTAGCTGTCTGAATAGGACTGACAGGCCTTTGAAAGAGTTAAATATTGAATATATTCTATAGTGCAAAGGGAGGTACTCCTGGTTGAGAGGGAATTTGGCATTTCTTAAGCATAATTAATGAAAATTCCCCAACTCTGAATTTAGCAACAAAGGCCCATCTTAGAATTCTCTTCTTCTAAACAATTCTCTGTTGGATTCCATGCTTTGTAGTTAATATCACCTTGACAATCAGAGAAGCTATAATACATTAATGAAACCTAGCCTGGAAAATCAGATTACAGTTTTATTAACAGTTTCATAATTGAGAAATCTCTGTACCATTGAAGGTCTCATCTCTAGATATGTAAGAATCCAGTGTTTATGCATACCCCTGGACCAATCAAACAACAGTCATCACTAATAAAGGTTTATTTAATTCTCACAGTAAAATTTTAATATCACCAGCAGCCTGGGGAAGCTTTAGCAAGTGGATTTGCTTGACATCAGATCGTTTCTATTCTGCTAGTCCCAATACTTCTTAATCTTTAATATCAGGCAATTAAAATTAATGGCCACTCATCCGAAGCTACTGTGGGCAGTGTTTCCTTGACATCAATTGTTTGATGGGATTACCTAGAGGTTAAACTAACAAGCAAGGTTTAATTGGAAGCAATGAAAGAAGCAGTGATCATACGTTATGTTTAACCTGCATAACCACATCTAAATGAATATCTAAAAATGTTAAACTATTTCTCAAATTAAAATATGCACGTCACATTCTGATATCACAGATTTGGGCATTGCAGCAATACGGCTATTAAGACCACACTGCTGCAAATGAGATCAACGTAATTAATGTATAAATCGACACCTAAGTACAGGCATTTTTTTTTTTACCCTTTTAAAACAGATAGATACAATTAGTTGCAAAAGAACCCCTACCCTTACCCAGTAGGAAGCACCCAAAGCTACAGATCGCATGTGTCCTCTCCTACACAGTGCTCTCCGTGGAGCCAAGCGGTACACATGGGGCACTAACATAGAGCAGAGCTCGCTCCATCTCTGAAGTGAAAAGGTCTGTACATTGGTCCCCAAATAGAAACACAGGCAGGAAATTGGTGGAGTGAAAGGAAATACACTGTCCTGTGCTTCTCTTTTGAGCCACGTATCAAGGACTCATAACTCTGGACTATGCAAAAGGCGAAGGGCCAGGCAAGAATTTCAAAATCAATTAAAAATGAGAAATCTTTAGAGATATACGTGCACAGAGATTTGCTAGAGTCCTATATTTAATAGCTGAAAAAAAGGAGATTAATTTTTAGCACATCTGTGTCATGGAATATGATCACTGACTAAAAATCATGTAGAGGAAGAATTCTGATAAGGAAGAAATATTTATAATCTAAAGCTGAGGAAGGGTGGGTTTTTCTTCGCACACAGCATAAGGCCTTTCCGGGGGCAAAGAGTCACGTACAGATGTATATATATGGGTGTACACATGCACACATACCCATACATGATTATCTTTTAGAGAGGATTTCCGAGCAATTTCTATTTTTGTGTTTTTTCTGTATGTTTTCAAGTATTACCCAAACTGATTTCAGATAAAAAATTTTTTGCCCTGGCTCGGTGACTAGATTGGAGCATTGACCCGTTCACTGTAAGACTGTGGGTTCAATCCCCAGTCAGGGAAAATATGGGAGGCAACTATTCCATGTTTCGCCCCACATGGATGCTTCTCTCTCTTTCTCTCTCCACCCCCCTCACCCCCTTCCTTTCTCTTAAAAAAAAATCAATAAACATATCTTCTGGTGAGGATTAAAAAAATTTAAGTCATAAAAAATATACTTTTTAATGAAAACGTAACCAATCTGCTTTTTAAAACAACCACTTAGAACTCATTTAACAACCTTTAAGAATGTAAGTGCCCAGCCCTGCCCCAGTTCACATAGCTCCACAAATCAATAATTCCATTGCCGTATTCTATCTGGGTGATGAGGTTGGTAAGTCCAAGAATTGTTGAAATAATTAAAATCAGACACTTTGTAAATCTCAAGCGATTAAAATTTCTCAGATTGCTCTGCATTTAAGAAAAACTCCATGCTCAAATTAAAAAGTTAAAGCATCTACAATGTCTCAACAGTCACTGAAAGCCAATTTATTAATTAGCATTAGTTGTATTTACATTTCAAATTCTATCATTACATTTATTTATCATTTAAATAATGTTAAATAAAAGAAGAAAATTATTAAAGACTTAATCCTGAAGAGGCAGAAGTGTAGAACTTTAGAGGTCATCCATAGTTTTGCTTCCTTGCATAAAGCAGGTTAAGGAAAGGATCAGCACTTGTTTGGAAAAGCAGCAGCTGACACTAAAACATCATTATTGAGATTAGCAAACTAAAAATTTATGATGCACAAATCTTAGAGAAATATGTGATTGTGTTTCCCATGTTTACTTGTGATGCATACTTTATGTACTGTGCCTAATTAAATGCAACAGATTATGAAATGTTGAAATGCCAAGTTGTGTATAATGGAACATGTAGCATATTTCCATGGTAAACAATTTTACCTCAAACAGTTTCTCCCTAATCAATATGTTTTCATCTCCATTATGTGATTCAATTTGAAATGAGGGATGGAAGCCAGAGACTGTTCAATTTTTAAAGTTACTGGTGTTAATAAGCTAAATCTCATTCTACTTCTCTCCCTCCCAAGGGTGCACATTCAGTGTAAGGACAGAAAAGGCTGGACGCACTGTAGGTAACCACACCTGTGTCGTCCCATGAGAACCCAGAAGGCAGCCGAGCACAGGTGAGCCAGGCAGACCTGGGTGTGCATCCCAGCTCTGTGGTTTCCGAGCTGTGCTGCCTTGGTCAGGTCATGTCATCTTGTGTCCTCCTCCCCTAATGTACAAGACAGGACAATGATGCCTATTCCTCACAGGGTTGTCATGGACATTAAATGAGATAACATGTTAAAATATGCAGGACTATGCTTGAGATGAACTAGGCACCCAGTAAATGTTAGCTCTCCCTTTTCTTAACAGACAAGCAACAGGAGCAACAACAACAACAAAACCCTCTCCAACGGGAAGGTCGCCCTCCTCACAGGAGCTTCGAATTCTGGAGAGAGCCAGTCCGTGCTGGTGGGGTACCGGCAATGGGGGAATAGGCAGCAGTAAGAGAGGGGGAAAAAGGGGGTGCTCCCCATACACCTCAGCATAATAAACTTTCTACCAGAGGAGAATAAAATCCAGACCAAGGGCTCCTGTCTGCCACACACCTGCTGGGCCGCCTCCCTGCATCAGGAGCTGATGCTACCCACACCGCCTCGTCCCTCCTCACTCCTGCCCCAACATGGCCACTTGCACGACAATGCACTGGACCTAGAATTTGTAGGAAGGCTGGGTTTATATCCTATTTGTATCTATATTTTTAATAGCAGCCATTTATGGAGACTTCATTATGAACCAGCTATTGTATCAGGAACTTTACATGTATTGTATCATTTACATAAGACACAGTTTTACAAATGTAGAAACTGAGGTCAGAAAGTTTACGGAACTTGCCTGAGATCATTCAGCCTTTCCTGTGCTTTTTCCACTATACTTTATCTAGGAAGAACTGTTATTATTTAATACCCTTTAATTTTAAAAAATTTAAAAATTGTTTACTCGATTTTATTTCTTTTCCATTGTATTAAATGGCTATGGCTACAAAGTATGTTCTACCTTTTAACTGCAAACTATTTTGGTTCTTTCATGGTTAGAATGTGAGCTAGCCCAAGAAATCAAACCACTTATTTCATTTTGGAAAATGAGCACCAAATTCCTAACAGTTGTCTTGAAAACCAACTTTTGAAACACAACCCACTTCTAATGGGAGAACTGAACAAATAGAAATTCAGTTTCCATAGTATTTGAAATAATTTAAAACAGATTCACTTGTCAAGTACTATATTTTTTATTTTAGGCTGTGAAAAATTTTATTGCCATAATGCACTGACACCCTCACAGTTTGGCTTTGCCCTTTCTATTCTGTGCATGATAGACTGATAACTACTCATGACAGTCACAAAGAGGTTCATCTGCAAAAGTATATAAAACGTCAGCCTCGCGGCCACAGTACATAGAAAACAGATGACACCATTCATCTCCTTAAAACACGAGCTGAGGGGTGGTTCTAAATGACCACAGATGATGTTTTTAGTTAAAGATGTTTTTCTTTAAAATTCTCTCATTTAAAAAAAATGTGTTAGGTGTACAGCTAAATAGGTTCCTTCATAAGCGCCATGGAAAGCCTTTGGCAGATTCTAAAACACTGACAACCCAACTGTGAAACTGCCTCCCATGAGCTGCACTGTAAGGCGGAGCCATTTACCAAGCAGCCAGAACTAAAACTCAAGAGTACTCTTTAATAAACAATAATGGACCAGACATTTTGTCCAGTTAAGTGTCATGTAAATCTAATTCCTATAACTGAAAACATCAAAATGTGTTCAGTGTCCTATAGTCAAGCCTTTTGTTTCACGAAAACCCTTATTTGTTCAAATACCATTCCCTACCGAATACACACCCCAGTTTTCTTTTTAAAAATCCAGACATTTTCACTGAATTTATTCAAAATAGAAATACCTGGCCTCAAAAGGTATGCTACCCTTTCAACACACATAATTAATTCTCACTAAAAATGAATCACATACATTTTTAGAGTAAAAAATACACCAAGGGTAGGTCTATTCAGAGACTAAGAATAGGCCCAGCCCCACTTGCCACACCCCCGCCAGCCACCCCAGGCCCTGCTGGCTCTCTCCTCTATGGAGCCTAAAAAATCTTAGGGGCTGGGGCTGCTGGCACACTAGTTTGCTGGAGGGCTGAGCCTCCGTTCTCTTTTTCTTCTGGAACCTTTACAAGGTTCTGTATGCATAACACACCCAGCAAGAAAACTGGTTGAATGGGTGACAAATTACATTTACTGAGCACTAATGATATGCCAGGTCTTGAACTAGGCATTCTACATATATGATCTCATTTAGCCCTCAAATCTCTGAAGGAATTACCATTATCCTTCCGTTAATTTTAACGTCATAAAATGGAAACTTCAGGTTAAATAATTAGCTCACGGTCACACTACTACTTAATAATGGTGGAGTAGAGTCTGAGTGACTTTTTTGCACCTTGCTATACTATATATGTATAATCATCTGGAGTCAAAGTCCCAATTTCTCAAAATAAGTAATATGAAATTATAGTACCGCTGTCTAAATGGAACACAAGTAACAAAACTTAGTTTTGGTTAAAAAAACCCCTAGATTACCTGCAGGGCAATGATCTAAATATCAGCTTTAGGAAATCAAGGGGGAGAAAAGGAAACTATTTATGCTATTTTAGAACTTTTCTGCCTTGATCTTTGGTCCCGTCACCTGATAAGGTCCTAGGGAGTTATGGTAACCCATTAGTTCTTTCATCCCCTTCCACTCCTGGGCTCCGAACTTTGCTAGAGCAAGTCACAGGCCCAGGCCACTGCAGGGCTCTGCCAATGATTCTACCCTTTGACTCATCTCTGGCCAGATCATTCTACACGCATTCCGAGTGCCCAGCAGGCACTGTGCCCCATACAGCGGACCCTGTAATATGAGTTGTAAACATTCACACAGGGATATTAAGTACCAAGCACTGTTCTAAGCACTCCACATATATTAACTCATTAAATCCTCATAAAATCTAATGAGATAGGTTTTATTTTTTTAAAAAGGTAGTGCATAAAATATGACTGAGAACAAATGTCTGAAAAAAGTGCATATTAAGAAACATTTGCAAAAAATATATAATACACTGTTAATGGCCTTGGAGGATTGGAACTAAAGCTCTTGAGATAGAAGGGAGACTTGAAAGAACCAGCTTTTGGATTTGTTGAGCTCAACTGTGTTTCTTTTAAATTCCGTTAATTTCTGTACTTTATTATTTCCTTCTACATTTTTGGTTTAATTTATTATGCTTTAATAGCTTGAAATGGATCCTTTATTGACTGATTTTTGACCTCCCCCCTATAAGTATATAATACATACATTACTTACATGGCAAACACACACACATATGTTTAATATGTTTAAAGCTATAAATTTCCTTCTATGCATGGCTTCCACTGTGTCACATGAATTTTGATAGGCCGTATTTTCATTATGATTCAGTTAAAATATTTTCAAATTTCCATTGTGGTTTCATTAACCTATGGGTTATTAAAAAATACAGGATGGACAAAAGCAGGCTTAAAGTTGTGACTATGCAAAACAGTTTATTCTTATATTATTATTAATTATTGTATTATTTTCCATACAAACACTGTAAACCTACTTTTGCCAACCCCTGTATATTGTTTTATTTTCAAACATCTTGTCATTAATTTTTAGTTTGAGTCCACTGTAGTTAGAAAACATATTGTTTTAAATTATTTAAAAATTTATTGAGAGATACTTTATGACCCAGAACATAACTTTTCTGCAACTGCTTTAAAAGAGTATATAACCTGCACTTGTTGGGTACAGTGTTCTATACGTGTCCATTAGGATATTTGCTAATCGTGATGTTCAACTCTTCTCTATCTGTGCTACTCACAGTGTGCTTTTGAAACTATCAGGCTCAGAACTACCTGGTAGCTGCAAATTGGCAGGCCCCACAGCAGACTCTTTGAATTAGAACCTTTGGGAATATGGCCCAGGAATCCGTTTTTCAACAAGCTCTCCAAATCCTTCTCACGCATGGTCAAGGTTGAGAAGCGCTGTTCTACATCACTGCTGATTGTGTGTGCATGTGCGTGTGTGTTCTATGGAGAAATGTGTAAACATCCCCGACAGTGAGTCTGGATTTACCTCTTTTTCTTTGAAATTTTATAAGTTTTTGCTTTATGTTTATGAGATTCTGCTAATAGGTTCATATAAATATAGAAGTGCTGTATCATCATTATTTAGTGCCTCTCTTTATCTCTAGTAAAACTTTTTGCCTTCAAGTGTTTATTATCTGATAGAATAGAGAAACATCAACTTTCTTTTGGTTATTGTTTGCATGTTACATTTTTCCCATACTGTTATTTTCATTCTTTCCGCGTCCTTATGTTTTAGATGCGTCTCTCAGAGACTGCGTATAATTAAGTTTCACTTTTATATCTTGTCTGACAATATTTGCCTATTACTTACAGCATTCAGTTCATTTACATTTAATGTAAGCACTGATATATATGGATATGAATCTATCTTCTCAGTAAGTGCTTCCTATTTGTCCCACTTACTATGATCTTTTATCCTCACCTTTCTTGCCTTCCTTTAGAATACTTACTTTTAAAAATTATTCCACATTTTCTTCGTTATTAGTTGGGAAGTTACATACTCTTTCAGTATTCTTTAAGTGACTACCCTAGAGATTATACATTCTTAACTATCGAAGTCTAACACCAACTGGTACTTTTATATTAATTGGTACTTTTACCACCTTTTGCACAAAACTCAAGAGCATTAGAACACTTATCCTCCCCTCATAACTTACAAGGCATTATCATTGTGTATTTTAATTCAATATAAATTGTTAACCCAACAGACTTTACTATTTTAAACAATCAATCTATCTTCATTTAGATCACATATACATTTACCCTTTTCTTTGCTTTTCCATTCTTTTCTGCATCTCCCACCCTCTCTCTGGAATCCTTACTTCTTCCTGAATAATATTTTTATATTTGCTTTAGGGGAAAAAATGGGACAAATTCTCTCAACTTTAACTGGAAATGTCTTTATTTTACTTCCACTATCAAAGGTCATTTTTGGCACATATGAAATCTAGATGGCAGTGAATTTATTTCGTTTCTTTAAAAATATCATTCCGCAGTATTGCGGCTTTATTGTTTTCATTTGAAAATTAGTAGTCAGTCTAATTGCTGCTTCTTTAAAGGCAATCTAACTTTTTCCCTCTGGTGGCTTTTGTTTTGACTGTGTCAGCGTGCACTTCTACTTATTAATTCTGTTTGGAGGCTATAGTTTTTCATGACTCTGTGGTTTGGAATTTTCCATCAATTTTGGAAAGTTGTCAGCCTTTACACTTTAAGTATTGCTTCTGACCCACCCTTATGTTTGCTTCTGGGACTCCAATCACATTTATGGCAGACTTCTTACTGTACCCTCAACATCGCTTACTCTCTCTCATGATTTTCTATACTATTACCTGCCCATTCTTTAATAAGGTTATTTCCTTCTGACCCATCTGCCAGTTCACTAATTCTCCCTTCAACTATGTCTGACCTGCTTTTAAACCCATACACTGAATTTTTAACTTTAGTTGCTATATTTTTGGTTCTAAAATTCTCATTTACTTTTTATGTTTTCTAGTTCTCTGACAAAACTTCTGTATTTGCCTTTTTCTTAGCCATATTAAGCATAGTTATTTTACATTTTGTAACAGATCCTTTTATTTTCTAGATTTCTGTGGTTCTGTTTCTATTGTCTGTTGATTGTACTGGTTTCAACACATGTTGCCATGTCTTCTTGTATGCCTGTCTTTTTTCTTCTGATTTCTTTGTGTCCAATGTTGTATTTGCTTTATTTATAGGAACAACTTGAAGCCTAGAATGAAGCCTATCTTTCTCCACAAAAAAATTACATTTGCTTGGTCCAGGCACCTACAAGTACTAGCAATCCAGTTTCAAGGACTGAGCTAATGTAAAGCAAGCAGATTTACCATCTCTCTCAGGGTCTGTGATCCTTCCAATGCACCCTTGCTACTAGAATGTAGCCCTAGTAGTTTAAGTCTTAACGTAAAGCAAGGGAAATAAAGCAGCCTCCCTTGATATGTCCCAGACACCTAGACACCAATTCCCACCCTCTCAGCCCTGCCAAGTTGTCAAAAGCACTGTTTAATCTTTCTTAGTCACCCTCTCAAAGCTGACAAATGACCCAGGGAAAAGTCATTTCTCCTGGTCTTATTTTCTTCTTATCTGCAAATTCCATGGGCAACATTGTCCATTCCCAGGGCCTCAACTATGAACTTAAGTGGATGACTCCCAAGTTACATCTTTAACCTTGAACTTTCTCCTGAATTGAATTTCCAAACTGATCATTTCCCAACTGGGCAAACCTAGCATTAACTATTACAAACCTTTACTCTTCCCTCCATTAAAGCAGCATTTCCTCATGTGTTTCCTATATCTGCTAAAAATATCACCATCTTCAATTATCTGTTCTAGGCTAAAAACATCAGCTACCTTCTATGACATTTTCCTCCTCAAATTCATATCCAGTTACTTACCCAATCTCCAAAATTTCAGTTCTACCAACAAAACGCTTTTCAAATCCATCCCTGTTTTCTACTGTCAGGGGCCTAATTTGAATCTTCACCACTTCTTGCCTGAATTATACTAATAATCTATGTAGTCACTCTCATTCTCGAGGTTTCCCCTCAAACTGATCTTACACATTGGTGCTAGGATATCTTTCAGTCTAATCATACACCTCAACCCAGAGATCCTTATCTTCCACAATTCATTTCATAGCACTTATTACCATATAATTATGTATGTTATTATTTATAATTATATATAGAGCTCAATTATCCTTCTCTCCTCACGAGAATAAGCTCCACAAGGACAGAACCTCTGTTACATTCACTATTACATGTAGCACAGCAACCAGAAATCACTAGTTGCATAAATACTGTTGAATTAATTAATTAGTGCAAAACAGACATGTAAACTGCTCAACCTCATAATTGCAGGCATAATTGCAGACATCTAAACATCTAAACATCATAATTGCAGACTTTCCCCAAATCAAGCCCAAGCTTTACTTTCTACCTAAATCATTTCTTCAACAAACATCGAGTGTCTACATGCTGTGCCCCATGCTAGGTGTAAAGAACACAGTGCCGAATAAGACCGCAGTCCCTCACAAAATGGAGTTCACTATCTATTCGGGGAATGGCATTAAACAATTCATTATGTAGCTATGACTGTGGTAAGTACTATCAAAAATCTATGAGAATATATAATGGAGGATATGAAGTGGGAGTACAAGGAAAGCTTTCTTGAAGAACTGATGTTTAAAATGAGTTTTGAAATAGTAATTAAAAAGATATCTGTATGTTTGTGTAGGGAGGACAGAATTAGACCATTCCAGGTAGGAGAAATAGCATAATAATAATTGTTATTATATCTTCTCCTTACTCTGTGATAGGCTTTTTGCTAGGCACCTTATATATGTTATCAATCCAAAATTCCCATAACCCTATGAAATACATGCTGTTTTTATCCAAATTATATATGAGGAAATGAGGCACAGTGAGGCTAAATGACTCGCCCAAGGTCACAGAGCTAATTAAGCTGGAAGAATTTCCTCATCCTCTGAATAGAATAAACCCCCTTCTTGTACCATATTCCAAAAGAGCAACCATATGCAACTGTGTGCTCCCCCAGGTAACTTTTGTGTCCTGTCAGTAACACGTTTGTCCGTCTCCCCGAAGAAATTTGACATTTCTAAGGGTAGAAATGTCAAGAATAAGATAAGAACCTATCTTCTTCATCTTTTTTGCCACAGTGCTAAGCACAATGTCGGGTACACAGTAGGCACTCAGTGCTTGTTGAGTGAATTAGAGAAAGAGCCAAAAAATCTTGAAAAATACCTTCGGTTGGATCAAATTAACTTACACTGTTTATAGCTTCTACTCTTAAAATCCATACTCATTTTAGAAAAGTAATATGCTCTCCACATAGCTGACAGAAGAGTTGAGATAAGAGAAGAAAAGCCAAAGACAAGGACAGAGGAAGCACATCTCCGGAGAATTTCAGCTAGCCTGGGAGGAAGTATCACACGGCCAACGTGAGTGGGATGCCAGGAGACTAGAACTTGGAGCCTGTCCTGATCTGGTGTCTTTGCCCTTCAGGCTATACTGTCTGTGCTCCACTCTATCCACTCTCACCCTGCTCTGGGCCCCAAGAGGCAGAGCTATATGCCCTCAGGCTTCTGGCCAAAGGAAGTCACTGGTAGGAGATGAGAAAAGAGGAAAATAAGCTCAGGGTATGTGTTCCCCTGACTCCCTCACTGTAATACTGCCTTGACTTAGGTCTCAGTTACTGTCCTCCACACACCTTCCATGTCTTGGTTGGGTGACAGAACCAGATATTACATGAGTACTCTCCTTTGTGGTTTCCCTGCACTCTGCCCACACTTCTGTCAATAGTCACTTTATTAAACTCTCCTCAAATTATTCTAATTTGAGTGTGCCATCTGTTTTCTGCTGGGACTCTGACTAATATATTGGCCTACTGGTCTGACATGCCTCACAGAAGCAAGGCAATGGAAAGGTGAGATGCGATCATCAGGGACAGGCACAAGGGGAGCCCGGTGGGAAAACTCAAAGGAAGGAACAGGCAAAAGGAGGTGATGGGTACAAACACTGCAGAGACAATGATTCTGACTATGGCTTCTTCTAAGGTATTGGAAAACCAAAAAACACCACATCTAATGTGGAAATAGTCTCTATCTATCCTTAGTTTGGGTATCATGTCAAACAAGTGTTAGAGATTCCCTTTTAAGAAGTCAACTCTAAAATAAATATAATACCTGGCATCACTGGACCATGCTTTAGGGACCGTGCTAATTACTGAGCTGACTATAGAGAACAACAACAGAAAAAAATCAGAGGCTTCCCTTGTTTTCTTTAAATCTTGCAGAGATATGCCTTATCTGTACTCGGTGTTAGAGCATCCTCAAAGCTCCGATCTTTTTACAACCTGCTCCTTTGTTCTTTGCACACTGTTTAATGACATCCCATCTCCACTAGGACACACAATCAGAGCCTTTATAGAACAGAGGGTCTAGCCTTCTTTTAAGACAGTGCGAAAGAACCACTTTCAACAACATAGCTGCCATTTCCCTTCAAGTTCTCTCCAGTTCACCAATTGCATGCTCACAGTAAAATCTGCTTCTGCCTTCTATCTACTGCCAATGTAACTGAAAAGGCCTTTATGGATAGCTGAAAAAGATACTGCAATTTGATAGTCATCTTCTTTTCCCCTACTCTAATTATTATTTTAACAGTCTTCTTCTTATTTTAATACATTTTTTAATAAGGAAATCTTACTTACAAATTTTAATTAGCTTACTGAATATTCACTGCTTTGGAATAAGTAGTTTAATGAGTAAGGAGACCTCAGACTACTAACTAGCCTGGAGTCTCTCAAGTAGCTAGGGGGAAATGATGCAGCCTAAGTGATACAAGCCCTGGCCTGTGCCTCAAAAACCAGGACTCTGCAGCTGAGGCCTCAGGGATAGAGGAATCGTACTGCCTCTTGCAGGAAAAAAGTAAAAATCCAGTTTCTTCCTTTTTATCAAGAACCTCTATGTAGGAACCTCCAGCCTTCCTGAAGACCTGTGTCTCTTGCCAAATCTATTAATTTCTCTAAACATTAGTCTCCTCATCTGTCAAGATTAGGTAATTTTCTTCACTCCTGACTTACAATATGGGGTTTTGTGCGCCACTTTAAAGGCTCTAAAATGTGTTGGTTGAATGAATAAATGAGTGAATGTATGAATGAATCTTAATGCTGCCAATTAACCTCTTTAGCATTTCAGATTCTCGTCTGTTTAAAAAAATCAATCTTTTCTTTACAGTATGTTTGAATTAGAATAACAATGAAGAATAAGTTAATATTTTTCATTCTAAAAACACCTAGCACAGAAAGTAGAGTCAGAGTTATTTAAATTCCAAATTGGAATCAGGAGAACAATGAAGTTTTTTGTGACTTGCTAACTTGAATAATCAGTGCAAGTTAGCTCTATAACAAAAAGTAAAACATATTAGTGTCTGCTCCACTAACTAAGCAAATGTGACAATTTAAGTGTGATTCTCAGTGCTTATGGAATTAGAAATAACTTCTTCTTTAGTGAACTTTCAGGGTGTTATGTAAAAGGGGAACTCTGGCTTAATCAAACCAAACCGTAGGAAATTAGAGATTTCAAATTCTGAGATCTGCATATAATTCTATGTTAAGGATATTTATAATATATTAAGCACAAATTAATGTAGGACTAATATAAATTGCAAGTTTTTTACCTACCTGTGCCTATATTATAATATATAGTGCATTTTAAAAACTACAGTACAGATTAACTTAATATGCCCAAAACCAAACTCCTGATCTTTCTCTTCCTAAAACTGCCCCAATGTACTTCATGATAATTTCATCCTTCCGTTGTTCAGGCCAAAAATCAGAGTCATCCTTTCCTCTTCTTCCCCTGCGCCCTACCTCTAATCTATCAGGAAACTCCCTCAGCTACCCCTTTGCAGTGATCTGAAATTCAGCCGCCTCCATCACCTTTGCAACTAACACCTGGTCCAAGGCACCGCCGTCTTACTCTGTGATAGGTGGTGGCACCCTCACTAGCGTCCCTGCTTCCCCTCACTTCCGAGGTCTGTTGTCAATGTAGCTGCATGGTGATCTTGTTAAAACTTAAGTCATACCATGTGACTCCTCAGTTTTCCTTAAAAGCCAGAATCATCACCATGGTCTGTAAGACCCCCTCCACCATTTCCTCTCCTGCTACTTTTACCACCTGCTCGGACCACTTCGACCTTAGGGCGCTGGCACTTACAATTCCCTCTGTCTGAAATGTTCTTCGCCAGCGAGCCACATGGCTTCCTCATTCATCTCCTTCAATCTTTCCCAAAAGATATTGTCTCAGGACGGGCTTTCTTTACTACCCTATTAAAAACTGCACCCTTTAATTATCTGTTCCCTTTCCCTCCTTTTATTTCCTCTATTAACACCTATCGCTGTCTAATTTGTCATCTCATTGACTATGTTATCTGTTTATAGTCTCCACGGAAAATGTAAGCTCCATGAGGGCACATTTGTTGCTGCTGTATTGAGTAAACTTTTTAGTCAAGTAAAAATATATATATACATACAAAAAAGGGACACATGAGTATAGAGCTTGATAAATTTACGTAAAGTGAACATACCCATGAAATCATCATTTAGAGGAAGAAACAGTCCCCTTTCCAACCACTATTCTCCCAAGGGGGGCCCCTATCCTGAATCACAGACTAAGCACCTCACTTCTTTCACTTAGCATTATGTAGTTATATAGTCTAGTTTATTTGTTCACACTGCTATATAATATTCCAAATATACACAAATATACTACTTTTATTTACCCATTTTCCTACTGATGGACATTTCCACCGTTACATTTCCACTGTTTATAGTCTGGCTGTTATAAATACTGTTGCTAAGCATATTCTTATACATATCTTTCGGTGAACAGACATACACAGTTCTGTCAGTAGGGCAGAGATTTTTGCCTGCTAAATTCACAGATATCTCTTCTGTCTCTAGCACAGTATCCGCCCACTTGTTTTACCACTTGTGCACATACATCCATATGCACTGTGTCTGCACGGTTAACATACATACAGACATATACATAAACACATGCACACACACATTTTTTCTGAACCATTTGAGATTAAGTTTATACATCATAGCACTCTACCCCTAAGCAAATCAATGTGTACTCATAAAACTAGAGATATTCTCTTATATAACCGTAGTACAATTACAAATTACAATTTACTTTAGTAAATTTAACCCAATAATATCCTTTATGGCATATTTGCCCCTCTAGTACAGGATCCAGTCTAGGGTCAGGCATTGCATTTACCTGTCATGTCTCCTTAGCCTCTTTATCTAGAACATTTCCATGGCCTTTCTTTGGCATTTTTTAAAGAATACTGTTTCCCCCCCTCCCTTTTCCCCCTAGCAGAACATTCTTCATTTTGGGTTTGCTTAATGTTTTCTAGTGATTACATTCACATTACACTCTTGGATGAAATACTATACTCAATGTTCATCTGCCTCTCTTTAGGATATTGAGTCTAATGACCTGGTCAATGTTTTGTTCCATTTCTCCACTGTTTTGTTTTGTTTTTTTTAATCCCTTGCAAATAATAAAAGGCCTACAGAGAGATACTTTAAAACGATGTTCTTCGTCAAAACTTCTCCCTAGATTTAATATCTATTGAGCTTCTTGCCTGATCCGATCTTTACTAAAATGATGTTAGTAAACATTCTATCACTGAAATCATCCAAGTTTTCCTTTGCTACTTACACATTTTATTTCTTTTTAGAGAGGGTTTTTCCTATCTTCAAAGTACTAAAGATATTTCCTTACATTTTCTTCTGAAAGTTCCGTACTTGTTCTTGTTAAGTATTTAAGCAATATTTTAATCAATGAAGAATAAATCAGTTTCATATACTCTAGCAAAAATAGTGTTGCTACAGTTGCCTATTTTCTGTGGGTTTCAATTTTTTTAAGTTAGCTTTGTATACCAACAGTTTCTGGATTCTAAATTTAATTGTATTTTAGGATGAGGCATATTATAAACTAATCTTTAGAAAGTAGTTAACATGTCAAGTGTAGAACATTCTCTGCTTTAACTTCCAAACAATTTAAACAAAAGGGCACTAATTTATAAGGCTAGCATCTGATGCCTTCAATAGTTAAAATGATAACATCATTGTTCCCACTTCTGAGATGTGGGGTAAAGGCATCGTTAAGAAGAAGGTAAAAAGGGGAAGAAACAGAATTTAAAATGATGCTTGAACTGACCACTAAAATTCGGCATTTGAAAGGCTGATCTGGCAGAAATAAGATCAGAAAGTCTGCTTTTAGACACAGTAATGTATCTAAGTCTATGCTATTTTTACCACGAAGCAATTACTAAAAAATTTCAAACCTAACAAAGTCATTTTGCCATAGAAAACAAGTGAAATGACTATAGTAATTAACTATTTTTTTAAATCACTGGTAGATGGGTTCCTAGCCTATTTTAGTAGTAGAGCAAAACCTCCCTAGTTCAGAACAGCAGGAAGGAAACTTCTCTCTCACTTACTACAGAAGCAGTATGTTAAACAAATCCTACATTACACACAAAATACTACTACTATAACTAAGGAAAAATCAGGATTCTACCAGTTTTTCAAAAATGTGCGAACGTTATAGAAGTAAAAAAGAAGAAACGAAAGAGGGACCATAAGAACACATTATTTTAAATTGGACCTGCAAACGTTTGACTTCTAAGTCAGAAAGCTGCAGTGAGAGCCAGAAAACCAGACTTGGCATCATCAGCTGGTGTTCAGCATGAGCCCAATCCTTTCATTGATGCTTAGGGAAGTGTACACACCATAAAACACCCACTTGACGTAAATATACTTTTAATTTCACCTTCCCTATATGATCCAGCATATTATACTGTTCCATCGTATTTCGACTGACAATGAGTACTACATAGCCCAGATAGTGATGTTTTATAAATTGCACGTTTTTATAAGCTGATAGCCCAAATCAATTATATTCCATTTAAAACTGAGTCCCTCATCCCCTCTCTCCACCAAAATCAAGGTATACCACTATTTCATAGGAGAATGACAATAGCTACTAAATAAAATCTTCACTGTAAATCTAATTTTGCTCTGGAGGTTCTATGGAAACTAATGCCAAGATAGGAGCTTGATTAACATCTTAAACCCAGCCCCTATTTCCTTAAATAACAATGACATAACGCTGATATGAAACTTTCACTGGAATGTTAAGGGGACCGTTAGTACCTTGGGCTTCAAGTGTACAAGCAGGAGTATTTATTTAGAAACTACCTTAAAATTTTTGTGCTATGTGACCTCTAGAGAACACTGAAATTTCTCTCAAGAGTCAGTTTTTCCTTAAATTCCATTGTAAGCACTGGTTGGTAACTATCACTTTTGCACGCTATGAAGAAATAACATTCAAATGACAATCTATAAGTAACAATATGAATATTTAAATAAAATTGTATTTTCAAGCCAATGCCAATAGAATATACTTATTTTTTTAAGGAGGTACAGTTGTTTATTTGTCGTCAATCCTCAATCTGGATACTAGAAAATTTGTTTAAAACTAAATATATTTTTGTTAGATAATGACAGCTATCTTCAGGGCCACAATTTATTACAAATAGACCTTTAGAACAAAATACAAAATAATGACAAAAATGAACTTAATTTTTTTTTGTTTAAAGAATAACAAAGAAGCACAGAAATCACTGGGACCCAAATATCATAATGGCATGGTAATTGAAAAAGAACTTGGTGAATTCCTCAAAGCTTTCACTAAAGGGTTATGTTAAATTTCCTTTCAGCAATAAATAAATTGGTTTCTCACTGGTGAAAGCTTAGGTCAGTCATCTAAATTGGGAAAAGCAGGGCTACATGCCATTAAACCGTGTCTCTTCCCATGGCATGTTTATGTCCTTCCTATCGAAGGTTTACACTAGGGTGGCGGGTGACCATGTTGATTTCTTGCCACTTAGGATTTTTTTTCAATTATCTAAACTTAAGAGTTTGGATAAATATGAGGAAATATCTATGTTTTCTTTATATCTTTTTTGATGATGGAACATCTGGATATGACATTTGATGAGAATGCCCTGAGGAAAGAACTGGGTTCCTGCACTCCTAGGGCAGTAAGGCCGACCCCCAGTGCCCTCACTCACCTGGGACACTGTGATGCTGCACTTCTTGGCCAGCTCCTCTTTGGCTTCTTCACTGGGGTAGGGGTTGCTGAGGTGTGAGTAAAAATATTCATTCAAAATTTCTGTGGCCTGTTTACTGAAGTTACGCCTTTTTCGTCTATGAGAAAAACCAAAAAGAATTGTAGTTGAAATTGGCCTTAACCAAAGAGTAGGTTTCTATTTTTAAACACTGTTGGAGTCTAATTTATCCACATGGTATTGTAACTTAGGCTCTTGATATCCTCCAAAGCACTATCCAATTCATTTTAAGATTTAGAATCACTACGAAAAATACCAGAATGTGAATCACAATTAACTTTATTCTTCAATTTATTCAACAAATATTTACTGAGGATCTAATGTGTTCTAGATACTCAATAAAGATCCAGCTGAAACAAAACAAATAAGATCTACCAGAAAGTTTGCAGGAGATTGGAGGGTTAAGGTGAAAAGTAGAAAGGGGAGAGACATTAGACAAGTATCACAGATATAAATAACTATAAATTGTGGTGACCATATCAAGTACCATGAAGGAAAAGCATAATATATAATGAAAGTGTATAAGCAAGAAACCAAACATAGATCATGGAGTCAGAAAAGGTTTCCTTGAAGGAGTGACATTTAATCTGAGATCTGGAGAATGTGTAGGAGTTAGTCAAAGAGAGAGGGTAAGAGGAATGAACAGAGGAAATGGTCCTGTATCAGAAGAGAGGCTGGAAAGTAGAAATGGCTCATAGAGGCTGGAGCACAGTAAAAGTCGGAGGATGTGTGAGATGAATCTGGAAGTATGGGCAGGGGGCAGATTATATAGGCTTAGTGGGCCCCATAAGAATTTTTGGATTTCATTTTACCAGTAGGAAGCTATTAAAGGTTTTTAATTTTATGTTTTTAAAAAGGTTGTTCTGACTGCTAAGAATAGTGGGAGGAGGACATGAAAGAAAATATAGAGTTATTTAAGGAGGCAACTACTATGGTAAAATTGAGAGATGATGGTAACTTAGCATAAGGTGAGAGTAATGGAAATAAAAAGATTCAAGATCTATTTGAAAGGTAAAAGCAATAGGACTTGATGATGAATTGGGTGGTAGAGGAAGTGGGCGGGAAAGACAGAAAGCAAGGTAAGGAAAATATACATCAAAGATTTCTGGGTTTGTCTGCTTAAGCAACTGCCTATACTAAGGTATGATTTGCTCACAGGCAAAGACTAGGGGAGAAAAGTATTTCTTATTGGGAGAGAGGTAGCAGAGTGTCAGAAGAACAAGTAGTTATTAACAATTTACCTCAAATAGTAAAAATATCATTTATATTTGGGTTTTGTTACTACAGTTTTAAAGAATTCCAGCCTGAAAATTAGCATTTGTCAGACTCCATCTTAAATTAGATTCTCCACACCCTGGCCAGGTGGCTCGGTTGGTCAGAATATCATCCCGGACACCAAAAGGTTGCAGGTTCAAGTTCCAGTCAGGACACATAGCTAGGTTATGGGTTTGATCCCCAGTCAGGGCGTGTTCAGGAGGGAGGCAACTGATCAATGCTTCTCTCTCATATCAATGTTTCCGTTTTTGTTTCTCTCTTTCTCTCTCCCCGCTGCCTCTCAAATCAATAAAAATATCCTCAGGTGAAGATTTTCTTTTTTAAATTAGATTCTCCAGTAACTGAAAAATACTTCCCCCAAATAATTTTCTTAATACTTTCTTCCAAATAATTTTAATGATCTTCTCTGTGATATCCTACACACAAAAAAATAGTGGGCAGTTGTGAATGTGTATGCCCTATGAGATCCTTCTAGTTAAAATGATGTCACTAACATGGCTGGTCAAGCATATACTCCATGTCTCAACATTAAGGAAGAGAGTCAATGGAGCAAGAAATCTAGGTCTGAGGTTATCAGAACTAAACTTTCTTATTTCAGAAATTTCTGAAAGGTTAAACCATTGTTTCCTAAGGAATGAGGAAGATAATCAAGATCTTTTGGGGGTTCCTGGCTGGTGTGGCTCAGTGGATTGAGCACCAGCCTGCAAACCAATGAGTTACCAGTTCAATTCCCAGCCAGGACACATGCCTGGGTTGTGGCCCAGGTCCCCAGTAGAGGGTGCTCAAGAGGCAACCATGCGATGTTTCTCTCCTCTTTCTCCCTTCCCCTCTCTAAAAATAAACAAATAAAATCTTTTTTTTTAATTGGGGGGACTAAAATCAACAGTATTAGATGATGAACTGGATGGGGGAGATGGTTACAGAAAACAGAGAAGGGGAGGAAAAGATATATACCAGGACAGCAATTAGCATTTTTGCAAAAGTCATATGTTGCTTGAAAAGGAAAACAAAGCCCTGACCAGGTGGTACTTTGAAGAGACACACGCTAGTGAGTATGTGATTTGGTGAGTAGGGTGGAAAATATCTAGAATAGATACCGAAACTGTGAAGCCTACCATACCTGATAATTACCTTACCTGATCCACTGATAACGCTCACTGAGACATATAAAGAAAGCATTTTTAAGCATTTCCTCTAAATTTCACTCCCCCCAGGGTTTACCACACACTAAGTGGTTATGCCTCAGGCCAGTATACAGCGGTCCATCAGACCCAGGGCTGTGTCCCATCGACATCACTACACTAACAGTAGTCTCTGTGGGAGAAGGGACTCTCCTCGTGGCTCTGCCACCTTCTCATTCTTGCTCTGCTCATGCTGGCTTGTTAATATACTCTTCTTGGAAGAAGAATAAATCATTTAGGTGTATACATTATGAATGCAGTTATGTAAAAAAAAATAATAAGCATGCATATTGATAAGAGGAAAGTATTAGCAAAAATAAGGATCACAATTGTGTTAAGAAGGGATTCCTTTCTGTTGGGAGTACTTTTAAATGTCTTTGTTATGTATTTTTTATTAGAATTCTGAAAGTTGGCAATAATTTTAAAATGTTTGTTGTTCTCTTTCACCTCCCTAACTCTTTGAGCTATTAGAAGTATTAAGTGGAAATCTTCATTCATAGTTAGTCAATAAGTTATTTTTTGCAGCTTATTACCTGTAGCATGCTTGTTGGAATCGTGGGAAATGTAAATGTGTAAAACTTGGCTGTTGCTTTCGATGATTCTTGACTTAATAGGGGAGAAAAGGAATGTTCATGAAAAGCTACAAGAAAGGTAGTCTGCACAAAGTTTGGTCTACAGCAGTAATTTTCAACTGGTGTGCCACAAGAATTTTTACAACATGCAATAACCGACTATTTAGTCAGGGGTACTGACCTCTTTTCCCTTAGACTGTCAAATTAAAAAATGGCAACAGCCAACACAACAATAGCCGTCTGGTGTGAACAAATCAAAATTTCACCTATTCTTCTGTCCAGCTGGCAAAAACGTATTTTTTGGTGGGCCACAGAATTTTAGTAATTAGTTTATGTGTGCCATGAGATGAAAAATGTTGAAAATCGCTGATCTAGAGAATTGTATAAATGTAGTATCAGTATCGAAGGGAAGGGAAGGGCCAGCCAGTGGCATGATTAAAGGGGGCATTCTAAAGAGGAGGCGTTCAGGCCAGGCCTGGAAGGAGCACAGGGCCTCACCAGACTGACTAGCATGAGCTTCGGTTATGTGCCAGGCTCCATACTAGACAAGTGCACAGATGACAACTCATTACCAGTGACCGAATTGGGAAAGGGCTGGGAGAACAGGGTTCACTGTGGAAAGCTGGGAGGTGTGTGTGGGGGTGAGGGGTGGCAGTGGTATTACACAGTTGGTTAGGCAGAGGAAAAGAAAGAATTCTATTCAGAGAAAACAGGTAAGACCAAGAGGTATTTCATTTTGGATTAAACACAGGAAAGAATAATTTAGTGATACAGGAGGAGCACTAAAAATGTTCAAACTTTGATCTAATTATTTCATTTCTCAGAATCAGTCTTTGGGAGATGGAAAGTTTCAAGTCATAAAAGATTTTCATTAAAACACTAAGTCTCAATAAAAATCTGTCTAAAATAGTACCTACTCTCGATTGTTTCTCTCTTCTCACCTTGCTTCATTGTTCTTCATAGCATTTATCATCCTATTACACTTCAGTACAGTACTGAATAAAATACTATATAGCATATTTGTTTACTTGGAAATGTAAACCCAATTGGTAAAAGTATGCCAGCCTATCTTGTATATTTTTCTATCAGCACAAATAAATATTTGTAGAAGAAAAGAAGCAAGGAAAGAAGAAAGAAAGAAGTTACAATGAAAATTAAAAGGTACAGTTTAAATGCTCATAAATAAAGGAATGGCTAAGTAAATTATCACAATTCCATTTGGTGGACTTCAACAATCATGAAAATATTATTTAATGTTAGAGCTTACACTATATGAAGAATATTTACATATTCATAGTAAATTTTTTAAAAAGCAAGCCAAATTATACATATTGTACCATTACAGGAATATTTTTTTTAAAGCTCCAAAAACCTTGCAGAAATACAGTAAAAAATGTATAGTAACTTTTTTCTTCAGGTATTAAAAAATGTGGTTGTTATTTATTCCTCCTTCTATTCTGTATATTTTCCAAACTTTCCATAGTGAACTTGGTATTTTTCAAATAGGAAAAAAAAATAAAATAAAACTTTAAAAAAATCTTAACAGCCAAAAAGGAGAAGGTCATACAAGGCCTTAGATGTCAGGTTAAGTAGTGTGTATGTGAGTTATCCAGCACTGAAAAGCTACTGTGGTTTTTAATCAAAGCCATTAGGGATCACAGAGACGCTACAGAAACAGAAAAGGTTTATGGAGGACAGGCAGCAGCAGGGCAAAACCAGAGACAGGGAGACTAGCAAGAGTCCATGTACAAAAGGATGAACATGAACTGAACAGTACAAGGAGGGATGAAAAGAAAGAGACAATATGAAAAATGTTGAAAATGAAGCACTGGTGAATTCTAGTGACTGATTTATCACAGAAAAAGGAACCAGAGATGATACGGGGATTTGCTTAACCAGAAGCACGGTAGTTACATTAGGTGGCAGATGTTTCCTTTTCTGGCTTTACAAGCTCTGTCATGGAAACTGTTCCACGCGCCTTTTTTCCAGTTGAGAAGCTAACTTAGTTATTTTCTTTTATACTGTAAAATTTGGATAATAATTATCACCTTTGTCAGATTCCAAGGAAGAGAAAGCCAAATAAAACAGGAACTCCTTTCCAAAGCTGAAGACTGAGCGCAAGCTTTGGCAATGCTCAAGAGGCGTCCCTGCAGAGGCAGCATATGCAATACTGGCAACCAGGCAATTCTTTTATTCCATCACCCAGTAGGTCAAACACACCACACGCAACTTGTTACCTAATTCCTATGAAACTTGGTGAGAGCTTCAGGTAAAAGTGAAATTTTCATCCTTTCAGGAGAAACTGATAGGCATTCTCACTTGATTTGGAAAAACAGAGTTTTGGGGGTTTTGTGGTAACAGCTATTAACTAAAATATCACTTCTTTCTTAGGAGCATCAGTATTTCCAACCATTTTCTTATAAGGTACACAAGCCACGTATCATGAAGGAATTCTTGGAAAACAAACCTTTGTTAAAACAGAGTTACAGACTGAAAGTTATCCTTAAAAATACTTGTTAGCATCAGATTTGAAAGGCTACATATTCCTAAGTCATTAGTGGCAGCACTAATCCTATCTATTTCCTGAGTCACCAAATTAGCAGCTAATAGCACCACCACTTCCAGACAAGAGGCATGATAGCACAGACACCATGAGGTGAATTACCTGTCCATCGTAGAGAAGAGCTCTTATAGCCAAATTAATGAAGAATCTAAAACCAACTGACCATTTTTATAGAAAATAATACACAAGGAGTACAAAGGAAAAAAAGCCACGCCGACAGAGTTGCGGCCTCACATACCTGGCATCAAGGAACCTTGATCTTAAAATCATAACTGCTTCACAAGTGCTTTGTTTGAGCTGCATCTGAATGGAACTAAATTTTCGATGGATGATGCCCACCATTCTTTCAATCTCTTTTGGGGAAATGGGACGTGTTCTACTCTGCTCTCGGAGAAGGTTCATCACATGTGTAGTGAATTCATTACATGCCTGTAAGGAGAAAAAAAACGTCACTCTTGAGGAATCTGCTATTTTATATCACACCCAGACATTAACTCATCTGAATTTCCACCTCATTTGCAGTTGCCAATGGCATGATGCGTGGGTAGGATAAGATGAAAACTAAGACACTTGTGAAATGGCAGTGGTAGTCAGATGGGGCAGCAAGAATTCTGAAGCTATGAATGGCCAGACATGCAAGGGAGACATCGCACTCAGCTACCCTTCCCACCAACCCTTGTCCCAGTTCCAAAATGAAGTTTTTCCATTGGGGGAATACTCTCTACGAACTCTTATATATAAATATATGTTAATTGTTAATGCTAAGCACCTTCTAATTTCTCTGGGGTTTTACATTTATTCAACAAATGTTTGCTGAAGGACTGTGAAGTTCAACTTTTCCAAGTACAATTAAGGGTCACAGAAATGAGCAAGATATAAACCTGGCCTTCAGTGATAAAATATATGAAAAACTAATTCTCCAACAAGTCAGTCTGTGCAAAGTGTCACAGAAAGATAGGAGTAAGTGCTTTCTAAGTTCCAAGGAGGAAGTGTTCTCAACTGGAGGCAGAGATCACGTCAAGCTGCATGGTAGAAGTGACATTTGGGCTTAAAAGAACACATAGGATTTTTGAAAGGTGGACAAGATAGAAACAGGAGGAATTCCAGGTACCAAAAAAAAAAAAAAAAGCCTGGAAATAATAGTATGTGGCTAGTTCAGAGGAATTGAGGGAATATTCAGAGAAGAGGACGTTCAGGTTTGTGTTAGCATATAAAGGCCTTGAATGCCACGCATGCCACTGTCGCTGTATAATTTAGCTGTGGTGTGGGCCCTCTCAGTGGACACGAGCCATCCCCAAAAGATGGGCAAGACAGTTCAGCTCTTCAGGGGAGGGGCAAATCCTGGTCAGATTTGGGTCTTAACAAATGAGATTTTAGTTAAAAATCCTTAGCCCCCATCTCTTTCAGTTCACCTATAATCTTTTACATCTACAAAACGATGTAAGCAGGTCTAAAATGAAATCCAGTACTGACCGGGTAAATAAAGTATCAGTCTATACCTTGAATAAAAAGAACATCTTCTGGCATTTTCGTTAAAAAGGCAAGATGGGAGATTCTGTGTCTTATTGCACAGATGCCCCTGGTAGGGCAAGCAAACAGAACGATCATTGATCACTGCAAGACTCATTTTGAAGCTATAATAATGTCCACTTCCCTACAGGTATCCTGAACACTGCTCAGTTCTAGCACATGATGGTGTTTCTAAATGCTCATTAGAGAACTAACCTTTCAAGTACATTGGGTGTTTCAGTTACTCTAAGTTTTTATGGAGCTTTTCTATAAATATTGCTAAGGTAAGGTAAAATGAGTCTTGCTTACCAAAGTTTTTATACATTTTAAGTCTTAAGAAATTTAAAATTCCTGTGACTAGAGACACTGTTATACTTATGGAATTCTTCAGAGTGTAGAATTGTATAATACACACAGTAGGCATCCAATAAACATCTACTGACTCGTGGGTTTTTGCATTACAATTTGAGAGTAATGTTGATTACTAGCATTAATACATTATCCCTGAACTATGAGAGCAAAGAGTTCTTAACCTACAGTCCAGGGAGAGGTTCAGAATGTCTATGACTCCCTGAAATCTTATATAAGTTGCGTGCACATATATATTTCCTGAAGGGAAAATTTGTGGAGTTTTGTGTGTTTCATTTAGTATTTTTAGCCAGTCTATAACTAAAAAAGGCTAAGAATTATTGTCCGAGATTATGCCTGCCACACACACACACACACACACACACACACACACACACAACATTAAGGAGCTTTGCAACTCTGAAACCAGAAGTTCTTTCCATCTTTAAGGAAACCAAAATAAAAGTAAATTAAGATTTTTCCCTGTTCTATTGTCATATTAAACTATCTTCTGAGGTGCTAAAAATAAGTGGTTGCCATACTAAAAAAAAAAAGTCCATTTTTTTCCTGTACTTCCCCTAAAGAGCTGTACTTATAATTTCAAAATTATATCATTTCGAAAGTTCCAGCCCTTAGTTTGGTTATCAGTAAAATGAAGAAAATTAAACTAGAACTGTTTCCCCAAACTAGGATCAGCAAGTTCTATATTTCCACAGCTAATTCCAGAAAACGTTAATGCACGGCCCAATAATACAGTATGTTTGGGTAATGTGGTATTAACCAAAATTTTAAAAGGCCTTTTTTTATTTTTGCAGGACTCCTCAGTACTTCTCCTGAACCAATTGCATAGTAAATCTTCAAAAGGGAATGGTGTATCCAACTTTTCCCAAGTAAATCTGATCACAAAACCTCTTTTCTCTACAGTAGTGCGGTCCAACAGAACTATATGGAGAGCCACATATGAAATTTTTAAATTCTATTCATACAAAATTTTAAAATAGCAGCCACAGTTAAAAAAAATCAGGTGAAATTAATTTAACAATGTATTTTACTTAACGCAATATATAAAAATATTAACATTTAAACACATAATAAATATTTTAAAACCTGTTAATGAGGTATGTTACATCCTTTTTTCATACACTTTGAAATCTAGTAGGTATTTTACACTCATGGCACATGTCAGTTCAGACTAGCCAGATTGCAAGGCTCAGTAACTACATGTGACTAGGGGCAAATGTACTGGACAGCACTGCAGTACCTTGCAGACCAATGTGCTATAAAAAACAGTCTACTGTTTTTGGGGAACAGAAGACTAAATAATCTTTGATGTTTCTTTTTTTATTCCTCACAACCATGCATTCACACAAATATGCAAAAAAGAGTTTCGTTTAGGAATGTCCTTAATGAAGCAAGATAAATTATTGATTTTACTGTATCTCAATACTTGACTATGTCTTTAATATGCTCTGACAAACAGGAAGCACACAAAAAGTATTTCTCTGCATATCAGTGGATGGTTATCTCGAGAAAAAGCACTTGTGTGATTGTTTAAATTGTGAATGAAGCTTTTTTTTTTTGTAGAACACTATTATTTGAAAGTATAATAAACAAATTACGATTATTCGGACTTGGGTATTTGCCTATGTTTTCTCAAAAATGAACCAAGTGAGCCTGTCACATCAAAGAAAACAGCTGATAGTAGTTGTGCCAGTGATCAAATTTGAGTTTTCAAGTGAAAATTACAATTTTGAAAAACTTGCATCCACCACTGTGAGCTTGACAGTTTCCCATTAGACTTTCTGATGGTTTGGTACTGGTATTGATAAATATGATATTTTGATATTATACAAATATAATGAAATGTGTCAACACTGGAAGATAAACCCACTTAACTTATATTTTCCAAATCAATGCATGAGGTTACAGAAACATACATAGGTAGAAGATCCATTCAAAGTGCAAACTAGACAGGATTTTAAAGGAACAGAGCATAAAGCATCAACTGATATGGTTTCAGACTCCACATTGTAACTAATCTTTAAGAAACTGCAACTTGTCAAGTTTTAGTGTAGTATAATAGAAGAATATCCACAATTATTTGAAAAGGCTATTAATATACTCCTCCCTTTTCCAATGACATATTTGGGTGAGACCAAATGTATTCATATTCTTTAGCTACATGATGGACTGCAGAAGTACACATGAGAATCCAGGTGACTTCTATTAAGCCCAACATTAAAGAGTTTTGCAAAAATGTAAAAACAATGCCATTCTTCTCATTGAATTTTGAGTTTTGGAACTTTTTAAAATAAAGATTTTATTTATTTATTTTTAGAGAGAGGGGAAGGGAGGGAGAAAGGGAGAGAAACAAAAGTGTGTGTTTGCCTCTCGCGCTCTGCCAACTGGGGACTTGGCCTGCAATCCAGGCATGTACCCTGACTGGGAATTGAACCTGCGACCATTTGATTCACAGGTCGGCACTTGGTCCACTGAGCCACACCAGCCAGGGCAAGTTTTGGGGGTTTTATAAAATGTTATTTAGGCTAACATAATGATTTATTATTGTTATTTTAAAATCAATAAATACTTTTAATTTCTAGTATAATAAATATTGATAGATGTAACCAATCAAGTGAAAGCTCTTAAGAGGTTTCCAATAGTTTTTAAGACTCTAAGTCTGAAAACGAAAAAGCTTGAGAATTGCTGTACGAGAGTATAGAAGCTTTTCTTATTTGCACATATATATGACATTGCTAATTCCTACAAACTAGCTCACACATTATGGTAACATCTATCTATGACATGGCATATATCTTGATAAATAATATAAGTCTCCTGTGTCAATGATACCTGAGATGTTAGTTCTCCTAGTATTTCTCTGGTTGTATTTTTATCTCTCCAGAATGAATGTTTGCCTATGGTTTCTAAGAAGCAGCCAAAGGCTCACTGTGGGGGAGGGGGTGAGACAGGTTAAAAGCAAAGTTTCTGGAACTAAAAACTCATAATTTTCTAAAACATTTGCTGAATGTCTCACAACTTATTAAGTGAAGTCATCTATGAATGCAAGTGCTGATTAGCAATTTGGCCATAGCCCAACATTCACAGAATTCACAGAGCTTTTCTTTAAACCAGTAGTTCATACATGATTAATTAGAACATCTCATTTATGTAGTGTGCACTTCAGCTCATTACTCTAAGTAAAATTCGTTAAGTATTTACATTTAGATAATTAAAATCTGGGTACACCCTTAAGAAAGATGCATACACTTTAGGCAAGTGATTTTTTTCCTTTACACCACTGGAAGTAAATTACAGCCTCATTTACAGCGTCATCTGTGCCACTTTCAGAGCAGAACACAGTACTGCCTGATTTCTTATTCCTTAAAAGGTAAACAACTTTTAAACATATAAATGTGGTAAGAATGATCAAATGATTGCGGAGTTGTTTTAAAGGGCTACTCAACCATCAGTGCTGTTTATGATGTGGGATGCTCACTTCAAACATTTATCATATTCTCCAATAAACTTCCAAAAGACTATGTTATGAAAATAGACATTGGATTCCTTAAATTTTTTTATTTAAAGCAATAGCAGAAACCTCTTTTCCTTTTAATTCAGCTGCTGGAAACTATCTAGAATGCATTTTTTTGGTTTGTGTTTTAAAACATACATTGCAATACCAGTTAACATAAAGCATGAAGGCTTCGTCTGATAAAAATAGTTTCTATCAATTCTTAATATGAGCATTCCTTTTTGCCATTCGTTCTTTTCTCCTTAAAAATCCAAACCAAATCATAATTGAGAACTTGAAATATTTGAATTTTTGATACTGTTTCAATCATATTTGTTGGCTGGTAAATCTTTCTCCTCAATATTCATATCTATTTGGCTTATACTCAAAGTTTTCGGCATTTTGCTTGTTTTACGGTGGTGCTATTTTCAGTTGTGAATTCAAGATTCAATCCCTTTCTTGCATGTAATTTCAGATCATTGAATGCAAAATGGTAAAATTTAACAGAGTAAGCACTGATTTTAGAGGAAATTTTAAAATTGTTCAGTGATCAGATCTAAAAACTGAATTAGTCTTTTGTAACCATCTAGAGAAGCTGATTGTAGATAAGAGATCATAATACTGCCTATTCTAAAATCCACTTTTCAAAGGAAGAATATTAAAAAGTCAATGCCTCACAAATTTGCATGCATTCATTTTCTAGATGTCTTTATAACCTTACAAGTAACTCTACCCCAATATTATAGATTCTGTATTTATGAAATGTTTATTATTAAATCAACAGATTCTTCATTTAAAGATTTTCTAAGTCAGCTAGAATGAGACCCTAATTCCCAGCTGCGAAGATGAAATATCTATTGTACCTTAACACTTCATACGTAATAACATGGTTTAGGGACCTATCTCATGAGGATTTTGTAAGGATTATATTATATAATATATGCACATTAAGTTCTTTTCCTAGAGTCTGGAACATAATTAATACTTAATAAATGGCAGTTATTGACAATGAAAATGGCAATTTAATGAAATTCATATTTTTGAGTGTTAATTTTGCAAGCAAGTTCCTACTCTGATTACATAATACATAATATGTTGAATAGTTCTGCCTTCCCACTGCCTGAATATAAATATTGCTTCCAAAGATGCTGAATAAAGAGTATTCAAATATAAAACAATTTATTCTCAATCAAGTTTATGGTCAAAGATACATTTGGCACATAGAGTCTGTAAATTAGAAACCTGGAGGGAAAAAAAGGGAACACTCAAACACTCCTTCCAGTCAAGGGAAAGACCCAGCATGAAAGCTGACAAGAAGTAAAACCGTTCCCTTGGGACAATGAATGACAAAACCTTGCTTGAAAGAATGAAATACTGTATAAAGTTTACATCAAGTAGTAGTACCACTTTGTCTTTACTGATTAACTGTTAAAAAGAAACAGCAAAATGTGATTAGGAGTTTGTGGGCTACACAATCTCTAATGTAATAACATCAGCATTTTTTAACCTGATAAAAATAAAAATAAAATTCCTTTACAGACAAAGGAGATTTTGCCAGGAAATGTAAGCACATAATGTTGAGATCCTCAAAAAGCTTAAGGCCATCCCTTTACATTGGTTTAGGTTCCACGTTCATTCTCCACTCCCCCAACAATCCTCTGTAATCTGAAAGCCCTCTAGTATGTACGCAGTACCTGATTGGTGGTCTTGAGCACATTCTCAGTGTATATCCTTGGCCTCAATGCTTTACCTGATTTGAGGTGAATTCATCCGACATCTGTGAACTCAGAAGGCAGGTTCCCAGATGCTTGGGGAGGGCTGGGACCCTTACAACACTTTCGCCTTCAGCAAAAATGTATTTCAATATAATTATAGTAGATAGCTTTCAATATGTCATCTCTATTATAGCAGCTATAAATTATGAAGTGAATTGCCTGTGTACAAGCATTTCTTCTGGTACAAGCAAAGTGGGAGAGCTGCATGGGGCATGATATATCTTTCCATTTTAACTGAGAACAAGTGTCTAAGTCAAATTTCGTTTGCAAATACCAAAGTGTCCGTTTCCCTTTGGTAGAGAGGTGAAGGAATCAAGAAGTCCTTTAATTCTTAAAAACAGGTTTCCCAGCACCCTTGGCTAGAGTTCATTGGGAATTCACCTATTCTAATAGTTGGGCCTTTAATCGTATTTGAAAGGTAATGTAAAGCATTTTTCAAAACTTGTAGCTAATTAACAAGAAGACAAGGAACAACGTTTTTGTTCAACTAAAGAGGGAGGCAATGCACCCAAGACAAAATACATAAGATTGTTGCTGCGAGCTTTGGAAAATGATCATATTCCTCTTTGGTGTCAGGATCAACAAGAGAAAAACAAAATAGTTTTGTTTCCTTTGGGGTGGTAGTCATATTCAAGAACCTCACTCTATGCCTAATATTTCAAAAGGGTTTATAAATGAATTTAGATGATTATCACCAAAAAATCATTACATCTAAGCCTATGTAATGGAGACATATAATCAAAGGACATTTTGTAAAGAAAAAATGGACAGTATTTTAAAGATAGCACCATTCCTAAAACACACACATAAAACAGAGCCTTGCAGCTTGGATTTAATTTTGCTCAAACCGAAGCTCCAGTCTGCTTAGCTTTGTAAATGTGGCCATGTTTACAAGGTACTTTAATTTACTGCACTGGTGGTGTTTGTTAATTTTATGGCAATCTAAATCTAAACAGGCTTCAGATACATTTTCATTACAGCTTCACTGCAAAACACAGTAGAGTGAATAGCTCTAGATTCCAATGTAGTTTATTTCTTTCAGTAAAAGACTCAACACAATTTTCTGATGAAGCCTCTGCCTTAACATATATGCTCTTCCGATTTACTAATAAGCTTTCTGTCACTCAGAGTACCCGCATTCACTTTTAGGAGGAAAAATATAATTTCTGCAAAGTGATTAAAATAGTTGTGGGGTTTTTTTCCCTTCTCTACTCTGATCTCATTCCAAATGCAATCCAACATGAGCAAATCTGAGAAAACCAGAATGTACCTGAATTATTTTCCAATTCAACATAAGTAGTAGCATAATTCAACGAAAAAGGAAGGCATATTTTCAGAAACAGATTTCAGTGTTTGATTCTGACACTAACTAGATGTGTGACATTGGACAAATAACCCGAGTCTCATTTTCTCATCTGTAAAATGGAAATTATAATACTATCTATTTTAGAAATGTCACCCCTTCATCTCACTTAGTTCTGCTCAGCCCTTCCAGTAATTCCAAAAAATATCCCTGAAAAGTTTACCTCAGATAAAGATCTGGTATCCCAAAGGTTTAAAAAGAAAAGTTGACTATCATCTTATGTCAAAACTCACAGAAGAGCTGTAAAAGCCACCCTAAAGGCAACTCAAGAGAATTAAATTCTGCTGTTATTGCTAAAACAATTCAGAACCTATAGAAGAAAATTTGTAAACTTAAATTCTGTTGAATCAGCCAACTAGTTATCATACTTCACCTATTTATTTGTCCATAATACTGCATTGATTTCATTTATCTCTCTATATATTTTTCCTTCTGAAAGTGTTAAAAATGAGCAAGTAAATATATATTCAAGTAGTTTTTATTGGGTTACTAAATATATATAAAAATGGGTTTCATGATTACACGTTAAAACTCATTATGTCCCAATATATTTAATCCAAAAATACTTAAGTATAGATTAATTTATGAAGAACATGTGCATACATGTATTTTGAAAGCAGAAAAACAAAATAAAACAACAATAACAGAAAACCCCCAAACCCTGTGACACTGACTGATGCCAGCTTCATTCAACTTCCAACAGGGCTATAGGGAGAAAATAAGCATGTCAATGTGAAGAGGCATGGCAGGAGATAGTAAGAAACCATCTTAATTCCACAGCCAAAAAGGTAGAGCCATTTGGCCCAATATTATAGATCTTTTCATGCAAGGTGACTGGTGGTATTTATTTAGTGAGTATGTATAGATGTATTTAACATAAAGTTATGCAATTAGGATATTACTACAAATTAGCACCATTTCCCACTGTTTATGCTCACGGCAACCTTTTCAACCATTACCTAATTTTGTTTACTCTCAATTATTCATATGTAAAATCAGAAAGCTCCATTTTTTTCATGTGTATAACACAAGATAATTTTTCTAAAATTCTTATTTGCACATCTTCAACCAGAAACTATTCCTACAAATTAGACTAGAGATACAGTATGAGATCCCAGGAAGTCCTATTCACAAAAAAAGACATATCTTATAAGATTAATTTATATTGCACCATAACACAGAACTACATAAATCTTTCTACCCTCCCTCAAAACACACCCACCTCTGGGACAAAATCCAGCATTTGCTTAATACCACCACAGTCAGCATATTAGAAAAGGCAATGAAAAAAATAATATATATAACTGAAACTATACAGGGAACATGGAAGGAAAATCACTATTAAAACTGACCAGGACATCCACATGATAGTAAGGTGTTTGGACTTTAGACATGCCTGACTACATGGTGAAGTATTTATGGGTAAAATGGAATGGTGCCTAAGACTGCTTTAAAACAATCCACCAAAAAAAAAGGGGGGGGGGGGAAGAAGACGAGGGAGAGAGAGGCAAAATAAGATTGAAAAAATGTTAATAATTATTTATCTGGGTGATGGGTATATCTAGGCAGTTCCTTATTTTAGGCTGAACTCTATAAAATGGTCAACTCACAACTGGTTCTTGACCTAAAAACTTGTAAATAGGATCTGACTTAATATTATCTTTATTTTGGGGTATATTTAAATATTTTCATAATAATGTTTTCTTTAATTACCTTCCAGTGAGAATTCCTCAAACTAAGCAGGTTTTTAGGTTTAAACTAACAACTAAAATATGTTTAAAATGAGCCATGAACATTTTACCTTTTTTCACTCGATCTAAGAGTTACTTGTTTTTCTGCCCATTTTAACATCTCTGAAGTTTGGAAGCATTTTACAATCAATGGTATGTTATAGTTAAATTGGGCAGTGTTAATTTTTTCTTGATGGTATATAAAACAATGATACAGCTTAAAATCAAAGATATCTTAGATTCAATGAAATACAGTTAATATAATCACTGAGAAGAGTATTTTTAACTCCAAACTCTCTCTAATCAGGAATTTAACACAGAATGCCTAGTATTCCCTGTTCCAAGTTAACTATCTTGGGAGGTCTCCTTCTCATAGAAACAGGCCAGAAGCTGCTTACTTTGTGAGGTAGTACCCCCGCCTCCCACCCCAGCTACAGTCTGGCACAATCCATAAGAATCCCTGAGAGGATTCTGGAGTTCACGGCATAGGAGGGAGACCTCGCTACGCAGTACTTCCCTTTAAAAGTTGTCACAGCTTATGAACAAGGCCAGTGCAAATGTTAATGATACAAAGCTTTGAAGAGCATAAAGTGGTAAGGTTAGAGGGGAAGGATGGCTGCAGGTGTGGTAGTAAGGGCACGTGAATGTGAGGAATGAATAAAACTAAAACAAGTGGATGGGATAAAATAGTTTAGCTTCACCTCTGAAATCTCAAAGGGACTTTATTTCATGAATCCAACACTTCACTTAGATTTTTGCATTGACCTTATTTATTTTGCTTTTTGTGTTAACACCTACCCCTCACAGCCCTCGGAATTGGTTAGCGCAGTCTAATAGCAGAGCAATAGAGGGTTTGTGCAGGACTATGAGAGTGGCGGCTGCTGACCTGTTCATATTTCTCCAGTTCTGTGTGATAGATTTGTCTGATCTGGGTCAATTTGGCTCTGTAATCTGAGTGTTCAATAGAGTTATCTGAAGAACCTCCAGAGGCTGCCGCGGCTGCAGCTGCTGCCGCCGATCCCCCACCTTTCTCAGGACCTGAAACCCCTTCTGCCAAAAGCATATTGTCCAGTCTCATTAGCTGGGGATCGGGAGGGTCCTCCTCCTGGGCTCCTCTGATGCTGAGACCTTCAAGGAAAGAGAGAGAGAGAGAGGGAGAGAGAGAGAGAAAGAGAGAGACAAGAGAGAAGAAGCGAGAAACAGGACAAATAGTGTGAGTATTTTATTTATTCGAGAAAATGATCAAATAACATCAGTGTACTGCAATTCATGCTGAGAATTTCATTGTTCACATTTTATCAATTAGCATAACTATGAAAATTCTTTTCAAGATAATATTTACATGCATCCCAGGATTTCTAAGATCACCCCTTCTCAATTTATTCTAGATTGGATCCTTGGAAAAGGGTAGCCCTGGCTTCCAGAATATTCTGACATCCAATCTTCCCAGATTTGGTGGTTTAAGCATAAAATGGGAAGAAGATAAAAATTCTGATTTTTGAGAAAGGAAAAAGAAATCATCCGAAGACATAAAACAAACCCATCGAAAGAAAAGTGGTTATTTTGTTTCTCTGTACAGCTAGAAGAACAATTTAAAATCTCATAAAACAATTAATTCATAAGCTATATCCAAAAATTAAAAATAAACAGGATTAGATGGGCTTCTCCACCATGTAGTTTCAGGGGGAGAAGGGAAATACATATATCATGAGGTAATTAGCTATGCTTTAAAAATATATATTATTAAATGCTTTTGTTAAATAATTGTCAACAAATTATAAAACAAGGACACTAAATACAGTATTAAAAATGTACCATCAACATGGCAATACGATGCTGGGCACAGCAGTCTCAATCTAATTTTGCTTTTAAATGAAGAACTTCCTAAGTGATGCCCAGTCAGCAACCTCATCTGAGTACTATAGATCACAGCTGACAATTCATAGGTTTAATCAGGTCACATAGGCTTTCTGCCAAGATGTTTTCAACAACACAGAAGACAAAGTTTTAAAATAATTATCAGGGTATAAAAAGCACTGGTGTCATGACAGCTCAAAATCAGCATTTTCATTAATGTGTAGCATAATCTAAAATATCCTAGCCCAATTAACCTCTGTAAATCTATTTAAAAGTAGGCTCTTCACACTAGTTACAAGGCATCTTGGGGAGAAGGAAGTTGGCATCTTGCATGTCTGCATTTGGATTCTGCTTTTTGCGTCTGTGCCTGTTTCTGTTTATTCACAGTGGTACACTCTCCGTGTCTGGTGTAACTTACATGACAGTAACATCTATAAGCTGCCAAGTACTCAACAGAGCACCAGCTCTGAAATTTTATATGCTAACCTAAAACTACCATCAGTTCAGAACAGATTTCATTCCTAGATGTCTTGAACTACACCCACAGCAGGAGAGAGCTCTTGGTTGTCTTAACTCAAATGCACCAACTTTAATTCCCTTCTTTAAAACACTTTAAAGCTGTCACTTTCATTTAAAAATATACTTCAAAAAATTTCAACAGGGTAATACAACTAACTCACAATAATTTAAAATTACATCTGTTGCCTGTTCAGAGGTAAATAAATAAGGTTTGAAAACTATAATAATATACTAAGACAATAATTCATTTAGGGAACTGAAAAGTTAGATAACTCCCTTAAGATAAAATGGGTATCAGCACATTGTGGATAATTAAAGACGAACATGTATTCGTTATTCTAGATCTGGAAGAAAGTGCAAAATATTAGTTACACTGGTATTTTTAACATCTTTCATTTACTTTGCACGGTAAAATTTCATGACCTAGGCATCCTTGTACTTTAGATATCAAGTTTTTTGTGCCTTTGATGCACAGGGGCGACTCACTGAGCAACCTCTTCTCTGGTACTTCAGTCTCTGTTTTATTTTGTACTATTCATTTGGGAGTTCCTTATGTTCCCCGTTTTTAAACTAAATTTTTGCTCACATTTTTGTGTGTTTGTTATTTCTTTTTTATATTTACATGGATACTGGTGCTTTGCTTGAAAATGTGTTTTTTATGTACCCTCAAATTTCTTCCAGATTTCCAGTTTTCCACTTGTACAAATATTTATTGATCTTTTCCCTATGGACATTTGGTGAGGTTCTTCAATCTAGTAGATCGACATCCATAGACAAAATTATCACACTCCCCTGCACACATGTGGCACACGAGAGAAGATGCTCAATGATTAATATACAAGGAAGCGGGTAGACAGAAGAAGGAAATTTGTCAGGAAGAAATGCAAAAGACACAAAACTAATTAGCCACCTATGGCACTTTCATATGTATCTAATAAGCATATAAACCAACATACAAACAGGAAGTAATCCTTAAGCTCAACAGTAGTGAATACAAATACAAATAATTATAAGTATGTATTTTCATTTGGCATAACATTTTCCCTTTGTGATAAGTAATATCACTTCTAAAATCCTCAGTAAATCAACACTTCAGTGTTTGCTTCAAATACAGGAAAAATATTTTAATGCAATCCTTCTGCATTTACTTTATAAATCAGGTACATCAAATCTCATCAGAAAAGTCATTTCCTGACAAAAAGTTCACGCTCCTGTGGAAGAAATGTACTAGAGCACTTCGCAATTAGGCAACATCAAGAAGGTTATTTTATCAATACTAAAGTCATTGTCATACTATACAGTAAGTCCTCATTTCATGTCACCAGCAGATTCTCTGACTCTTAAGTGAAACAACATACCGTACAATGAAAGCAATTTTACTATAGGCTAATTGATATAAATAAGGGTTAATTTCCTACTGCATCACGCAACATTATAACGAAATGTTATTTGAGGACTGGCTGTAGTTGGGAAAGTGAATCAAATTTTTTTCTCTATTAAGCAGTCATGATTATGGATCTTTAAAGAGTAATATGTGATTTCCAAAACTATTTTAATTTGAATATTTCTGTTTATTTTCTTACTTCATTTTTCCTTGCTTCTTATTTATTTTCTTCAAATTATTATTTTATTCTTCATTCTACCCACCTATTCACTCACCATTACTTGGCTTACTAACGTGCCAAAGTCACCCATGGCTTCCAATCATAACACCTAATCCTCTAGACAACTATAAACATTTTAATGAACCTAAATTTGCAAGGGCCAGAATGACTATGTGGTTTTCAAAAGACCTTGACATCTTCACACTGAAACTTGGGTAAACGATAATCTAAAATTGGTCATTCTTGTTTTTAATCCAAAATGTATACTGGGACATTTATAGAGATTTATAAA
>PVJD01000147.1:57500-280000 GCA_004026545.1 Mormoops blainvillei
TATATTCAAATTCTGACTGTTATTTATTAGCTATGTGATTGTAGGCAATGTCTCAAGTTCAATCTCTATAAAAAGAGATATCACCAGTAAAGAAAAATTGTGAAGTTTAAATGCTATAAAATATGTAAAATGTCTAAAACTGCCTGGCACATAATCATCACTTTAAAAAATAACAGTGGTATTCACTTTAAATCGTACAGACTAAAATCTGTTTTTATTAAAATAATACATTTCCCAAAGTTAAAGAACGAGTTACAGAATTTCTTAGTATAAAATAAAACATTTCCAAGAGCCATGCCATGAACTTAAAAAAAAAAAAGGCAGTTTTATAAACTTAAGATGTAATGTGAAGCAAGTCTGTCCTACAATGAAAACTTTTATCTGATTTTTTATAATATTTATTTACTACAAAGTCGAATCTGATCGAGGTTGTTGTGTTTTAACGGGTTATTTATTTATTTTTTGGAACTGTTTTTTTAAATCAAATTTCTCTGCCATAGATTGTGTTGCCATTACTTTGCAACATATTTTAATGGTATGTAGTTTTACTGCTTTTGCCTCTCTCAGTTTTTATGACCAAAGTACCTGTTTTGTTCTCTGCTCTTTACTCTCATGTTACTTTTACTCTTGTATCATTTCTGGTAGCAGAATGGCACTCTGATGTACACTGATGATAAAATACTCTTGATAGTTGCTCATCATTACTGATCTCGGTCCACATACTTCACATAAACTTGGAAATCTAGAGAATGGCTGCGTGTAGAAGACCACATGGAAATTAAATGGTGCTATTTATTTGTTTTGAAATAAGAACTCTTTCTTCCTGCAAATGTACTCATTATCATGTTTTAACTGGCTACATGGTGTTTTGTTAAAATTAGTCAAAATTAGACCAAAGTTATCCGTCTTCTCAGTATTTTAGAAATCTTTAATCAAATATTTCACAGATGAAATGTATGAAATTTTAAAAGACTGTATATATAATATATGTGTGACTAAAAGATTTTTCTTGGTCACAAACTACCAAATGGAGAAAATGGTACCACTTCAGAACAATGATTTTTTTCATAATTTTCTCAGATAAAACACTAGACCCCAGTTCAATTTTTAAAAGCCCAATATACTTAGTTGTGTACTTTACGGTGATCAGTAACTGTCACTCATACATCCCTCATGGTAGTAAGAATACTGCCCCTATCAGATAATTAATCTCATGCTTATCTTTATATTCATTTCCTTTCCCCTTTGCTGCAGCCATCTTCTTTCCCTTTTCTCTAAAATGTTCAAAAGTGACTATATAAATTACAGTCCGTTGGCTTCATTATGAACATTCACTGGTTCCTTTTTCTCCTCTTGCAGGAAGGAATGTCCACTGCATTGTTTTTGCAATGCCAAAGTATCCTGATACACAGGCACTGCTCAAAACAGCATGCTAGTAAACGTGGCATGAGGGTCACTGACATTCTCAGTACATCCCAAGGTAACAATACAGCATAAAGTTTTATCTGTGTTATTATAAAGGACACAGACTTCATTTTATCGAAAAGGCTTTATGAAGTATAGCATGATTGTAGGAAGCTGAACTTACTAGACTTTCCACATGATTTTACTTTTAAGTATGTTGGTTCTTTAATATAAATACAGCATCAAATTAACGACTGAAGATAGCTCCTTTATTTTTACATAATATTTGTCTCTATGCATCTCGTTTAAGGGGTTTACGTTTTGCTATGAGCACTGTAGATGTTTCAGTCAACAGTGAACTTTAAAAAGGATATTGGTGCTTCTCATGGTCCTATCACATCCATCATGCTATTCCATTAAAAATCATGTAAGTGTCTGAAAAGCACGACCACCCACATGGCATGCACAGGACAATGGCAGAGAAGCTTAAAAGCATCTTCCAAGTAGCAAATCCAAGCAGCAAACACAATCAAGGCCCATTATGTTAATAATGTATTCATTTACTTACAAATATTCAAAATAGCATATTCTTAAATACAAATTACAAAAAGTAGCTGGTTTGGCTAATAAAACAAAACATTCTAGTGCAAGTTCATTGATAATTTTTTCACAAACCATGTATTTTCTAGTGACCTATAAATAAAATCTTAACACACAAAAAAATCTACATATCACTAACTCTTTAACCAACTAACCTACAGCAAAGAAATACACATTTTTCATAAACACGACTTCCCAAAGCATATTCTAGCTTTTGAAATGATAGATTTAATACCCCTCTGATAAGAAATTAATGTGAGTCAAATTCACCACAAAGTCGTATCAAAGTCAAGGTGGACTTAAATAGAAATTAAATGTAGTATTGCTCATTAGAACAATTAAGAACATTTCCTCTCCAGAGATAAAAAAAAATTTTTTTCACAATAGGGGTACTGGAGGCATAAAGAGTGAGATGGGGCATACACAAACAGGCATATACACAATTAATTAGAGGAGTCAATTTAAAGAGAATGAATTAAAATCCTCTGAAAAACAACATAACATAATTACTAACAGATTTTCTCCCCCAGTCACTTGGAGGACAAGGTATAAATGTACATTTTCCCTTGTTGTCTACTTATGGAAAAAAATTCATTATTCAACCCATTTTTCTGAAGAGGAAATATGTTATGTATTAATATAAGCGTAGGTTTATATTAACAGTATACACATTTCAAAATTGCCAAAAGATGCCTGATTTTGAACTGGGCATTTTAGGTGGTAAACCATGGAAATGTCAACTTTGATTTGAGCTAACAAAAAGGAATTTAGAGGATGGATAAGCTTCAGGACCTTTGAATTAAATGAAAGACCACAACACCCCACAGAATGTCTGCAATAACAGTCTCTACAGAAAATTATGAGGAACTACATAAATCCACCCTCTTCCTCTTCACACAGGCTCATTAAAGCTGTACTGACTCTCTGGGCAGCTATAATTCTGCTGACTGATACCCTGGAATCACCCTGTCAATACCCTGTGGTGTGCTGCCTCTCCAACTATCTCTGCCCCTAATATTCCTCTCTTTGATGGGATTTGCTGACCTTTAATCTGATGCTAGTTTACTCTCATCACTGAAGTGTAAGTCGGAGAGCAATAAAACGGCAACCTCACTGATTCAAAAGGGAGAGCTAAAGCCTGCTAACTGTGAATCTAACCTTTCGTAATGGCTCGCTCTTAAAGGGGGAAGCATGAAGTGGAAGGCAGCTAAAACAAACAATGTGTAATGCTGAGCACAAGATTTATTAGGATCCCTTTTGCATGGGTATTACAAGAGGACATCAGGGCTGTAAACAAGAGATACACAAATATTTGCAAGGGAGACCAAAGTTCTGGTCAGAATATCCTTCCATGCTACACAAATCTCAACAAGAGCTGTACTGTACATACAGAAATCAAGCAAGGTTAGATGAACAAAAACAAAAACAAAACAAAAACAACTAAGATGACTCAGGTGGACATAAACAACACAGTAGAAATAAAATCATCATTAAAAGTAAGATGTTTTTCTGTGATGAGGTATGGGACTATAATGACTGAAAACCAAAAACTCACATTCATAATGGGTCCTAGGGAATTCAAAAAGCTTGTGGAAATTAAATGCTTCCAAATAATTTTCATTATATATTAAAGGTAGGTTAATAAGACCTCATGTTTAATGAGTGCATCCTATGTGTCAGGCACTGCTCAAATACCCCATTAACTAACTCATCCCAACAATCCTGAGAGCTAGGTACTATTGTTATGCCCACTCCTACTATCATGAAACTGAGGCACAGCATGGTTTGGTTAAAAACCAGGCTCACTGTCATGGAGCCAGACAATGACAGAACCAAGATTTGAACCTGGGTAGGTCATCTAGCTCTGAAAACTTAAACTCTTCTTCACCTCTTGTACATATTATGTTAACAGAATCTAAAAGATAGAAAAACTGCCTGACAGGAACATTCATTTCTATTCTATTTTTGTATTTTTTAGTTTTGGGTGTTTAAAAAACACCCTCACTATACAACCCTTAGTTCATTTGTGAACTCTAATTCTTTATGTTTCTTGTTTAACATCAAATGATGATCTTGAAGAGATAAAAATAAATAATACTTTATGAATCTGTATTCTATAATTTTATAATTTTCTCCAAATTAGTTTCTTAAAGATGATCACCAGGTATATTTTCCAAAAATATTAACAATTAGAAAGAAGTGAACAACTATTAATTCAAAAGTTGAAATAATGAAATTCAAATATTGACATTTTGAAACATTATGCAAAAAATATATACCCCTATATTATTTCATGTTCCCAAAATGGCAACAAATTCTGGTCTCTTTTAAATAATTTGAAATTGGCATCCAGTTTTTTATGACTGATCTTAAGTTTCAACTATTTGGATGACAAGCTTGGAGAGTCATAGACTGAATCACAAGCATTAGTTTAATATCAACTAGGGGTGCTAATTGAACAAAGCCACTTTTCACCTGCTGGCGCAAAGACTGTGTGTCTTTCATTATAAATTAATCTAGTAAACAACAACAACAAAAAGAAGGATCTTTCAGGTTGCAGAACACATGAATCTATATAAAATGTACACTAAATGCCAGAGCGTAAACAAAGCGGAAGTTATTGCATAACAAATCTCTTCCAATCCTCTTGGGGAAAACAGAGTCTGACAATATTAGGTTCTAACAGGTGCAGATAGCAGAAGAATTACTTATTCATTCTACCAGAAAGAAAAAGGATAATAAAAAGCATAATTTAATTTATAATTTATGTTTACAAGTGTTATTTTTAAGAGTTACAGTCTGCTTTGCAGATTAGTTGGTCTGGTTCGAGTTGACATGTTGCATCATAGAACAAGCCTGAAGGGTCTTCACAACATGTACAGTAATTAACACATCATTAACACATTAACTAATACACATTCAACATCATCAATGGTAATAGCATAATAATTAACTTATTGTACATTGCACATAGCACCCCCTGGCACTTCTCAAAATAAATTTGGAAATGCATACTTTCAAATATTTTAAAAGGTGGCTATTTATACTGAAATATTTTCACCAATCAACATTTTCATAGTTGTACATGTGTGTTGTGTGTGTATTTTTAAAATGAGGCATATTTAGCAATACTACAAATGACATCTGTATCTGATTCATGCTGTACTGGTACTAAAATACAAAGAACAAAGACAAGCCTTACTCTGTGAAGGAACTAGTAATACATTAAAAATTTAATATGTGGCAGGTCAAATCTGGATACTCTCTGCTGAAGACAACCAATATTAATGAATCAGACTACAGAGTCATTGTCTGGAATCCCAAAGGAAACAATAATGCAAGTGCAACAAATTCTTCTTAGAAGAGAAAATCTTGCAAAACTACTGAATACAGTATCACTGGTCAATGCTCTGATCGTAAATGTGTTAAACCTTATAAAGTGTTTTCAAATAGGTATGCAAACTAGATCCAGTTTTAACTAAAAATTTACTCTGATTTTATTTCTCAGAAAATACCTTTGCATAAATATTGTCCTTACCATTAATCTCCCTCTATATAAGAAATAATTTACTTTAAAAATATAAGTTGTTTTTTCTCTACCATAAACCTCAAACAATAGATCTAAAAAAATATAATACAGCAGCTTCTTCAAGAAACCAGAGATTTAGGTTTCTCTAACAATGAAGGTAACACAATTAAGAGAAGGTCAAAGAAAAGACAGCATTGGGTGTCATGGTTTAAACAAGGATCTTGTCAGATCAGGTAGCTTCTTTTCACAGTTGATCTGGAGAACTGAGTAGTAAATTGATAACAAGAAAAGAGTGCAAAAGGATGAGATAAGTAAAATAAACACATTATAGACAGCCTACTAGGTGAACTCAAATTCATTACTGCCCAGTTATTATTTTTAAAATATTTTTGAGACTGTTATTGGAACCGAGGCCCTCTGGAAAACATAAATGGGTAATTGGCTCAACTAACTAAAGGGGCCCCATTATGTGCTTAGCACATATTCTTGTCCTTTATATTCGTTTCACGTTGGTCTTTCATTCATTCATACTGTCATTCAACAAACCTCTTCTAAGTACCCATTACATGCACAGCACTGTGCTAAAACTTATATACAGCTGTTCAGCAGAAAATATTGATCACAACTAAGTAACTTCAGATTCCATTAAGAAGCAGCTACTTCAGAAATGCAATTTTGAAGTACGATTGCTAAATTTTAAACCAATTAACATGTTATCTACTAAAATTAGTTGTAAACAGTATCTGTATTTATTTAGTTTTTCATATGTAGTCAAGAAGCTCAGATACAGAGTAAATGCCAGCTGGTGAATCCATAAATGCCTTCTAAGTAAACATATTTATTTGAAACTATTAAGTGAAACTTATCACTATCATTCTCTATATTTAAATCACTTTTGTTACTGGCTACCTTTAAGCTCCCTAGCATTACTGGTGGTAGCAGATAAACATCACATCAACTTGAGATCAGAAAACTAGTGAAAATATTAACTACAAAGAAGGTGCTAAATTCTATCATTTAACAGCTTTAAATTCTGTAATTCTAAATAATGACAAAAATCTAATAAAAATACATATACTTTTTAAAAAATTACCTGCTCTAGCATTGTCTGAAATCATTCTCTTTAAAAAAAGAAAAGGTTTTATTTATTTATTTTTAGAGAGGGGAAGGGAGGCAGAGAGGAAGACAGGGAGAGAAACATCGATCTGTTACCTCTCATACATGCCCCCACTGGGAACTGAATCCCCAACCTGGGTATGTGTCCGGACCAGGAATTGAACCAGCGACTTTGCTTAGTAGGACAATGCCCAGCCCACTGCGAGCCACAGGGAAAAATACATATGTACTTTTAAAAAGCATTTTAAGCCATCTTTTGGAAAAGATTTAAGAACTCTTACCTAGTATCCACTAACAGTTCTCTTACACTGGGTTGGAGAAAGAATAAATTATAATTTAATCCTTGAACAACAGAGTATCTCCCTATTTAGTCCTTGGTTTATGGGAAGAACCTGAAAGCAAAATACTCCCCTTTTAAGCTTTTTGTTTTTCAGGTATTACATTAAAAAATGGTCAGTTAACCAATAAAACACATTCTCCGTTCTGCACATTGCTGGGGGATGTGTCTCCTTTTTGAAAGTATCAAGTCATATTTGGGGGATTCCTATTATCATATAAGTAATATATATACTTGAGTATATATAACTAGGATAAAACTCATTTGCTTTCATTACATCTCCATGCTGTTTATTTGGGTATAAAGCTACCCGTCTATAGAGGCTATACTGTAGGATGGGCTGAACCATCAGCAGTTTATCCTGGGGTCTTCTACACTACATACAATTATGCTGGGGTCACCTGGGTTATATAGGAAGCCTGAAGTTTTAAATTGTCATTAGAATATTTTGGCCTGATTTTAACAATACAGCAGTGCTTCTAATGATCTTAAAGGTAATTCACTATTCAGACCCCAAGCAAAAGATGCAAATGTAGCACTGAAAGCTCCTTATTAAATACCCACAGGCTACATCTCTCTACAATAAGTGGTCCAGGTCTTTTTAGAACATACTAATTAGATGAACAGAGAATCAGAAAAATGCAAAACCAGGTCATGCAGCAAAAATGGTGAAGTGTTAAAAAAAGGGGGGGAAGGGGATGAGAAAAACATACCAAATAACTCCATTCCGCCATTATTAAAAAATTATCTACAATAAGGAGGAAAAATAAATCATGTCAGGTCACTACGTGACTCAACCAAATTAGGGTGGATATTACTATTAAAGTTAAGTTTTAAGTTTATTGTCAGGGATATGCTTAACTCATGATACAATACTATGAATAATACATTAAGCAAAAGCCCAATCTAAAATTAAATTTGCCTTGGGTTATCTCCAAATGTTTACTATAAACATTCAGAATTATTCTGGTTTATAAATGAAAGCTAATATCAAGAAAACACTTTTTGGGGCTTTACTCTTCAACAGTTACATATACTGGATTGCCAAACCAGGACACCACAGTTTTCACAGAAGACAATGCCTTCAATTCTCAATTACTTCAACACCACATTAGTTTCTTTTATTAAATAACTTACTACAGGAAAATATCCCGTGTTATCAAACAGGCATGGTTTTTTTCTTTTTTACTAATCAGTTTTAAATAGGCCACTTCTATTTTGGTATTTGTGTACTCTTTAAAAAGACTAAATGTTTTACATAAATTTGAGCATCTACTCTAAACAATAAATTGTACTTATTAAAAATATTATTATCTTATATACTTTAAACAACATTAACATTTAATACAAAGTAACTATAACAAGTACTCAGATATACCAGAAGGAAATACTAAATCAACCCACTACGACTTGAATGTATGGAACTCAGGGCACTAGATGAGAAGTCCAACGCTCTAAGTCCTCATTTCGAATCTGCTGTGCTATTGACTGTACAGCATGGGCAAGTTGCCACATCTCATTTCCCTACCTGTAAAATAAGAGGACTGAGCTAGATGTCCCACAGGTTGCCTTCCTTCAACAAGTTCAGATTTTAGTTAATGACTCTATGATATTATGATTATAAACTATAAGTGGCCCAATAATTCTGAAATGGGCTCTAAAATTCAAAAGGCCCTTAAACTCATTTTATTTACTTTGGAAATCAAATCTGATTCATTGTTACACTAAATTCTCTGAAACTTACTCGTGCTTTGCCATGTATAATGTGCACTTTTTTTGCCCAAATTTTTGAGGGAAAAATAAGGATGTACGTTATACTCGGGTAGTACCTGAAATACCTTGTATCCATTCTTGTGTTTTTGTAAGTATCTGTTACGTAAAATTTCTTGTACCATAATATGTTCAAAAATACATGATAAAATTCCTTTATAATACAAAAAACAGGTATCTAAATACAAATAAATAAATAATTGGATTAAAAAATTAAAACAAAAGATTTTTTCCCTGAAAGTTTGGGACAAAAACATGGGTATGCATTATACACAACATAATATGGTAAGTTGCATCATATTCTAAAGTAGATTATGAAGTTTCTGGGAGAAAAATTTGCTCCTCTCAGAATCTGGCTGTGCTAGAAAAGTAGGGGATAGTGGAACAAAATGGGTGGTGGGAAGGTGTCCTTATTGGTGAGAACAGTCAATTCCAACTGATAAATTTTATTCTAAAAATGTAAAAACACTGCTTCAGGACCTCAAATCTGTCTTTCCTAGCTAAGAGACCATAGAACTATAGTACAAGAAGGAACCTCGTTTTCTGTTCCATCACTCAGGTGACTTGAGGCTCAAGATACAATTTCTACGGATAGACCACTGTAGCTAAAAGGCCACATGCATTAAAGAATGATACATTTTGTACTGCATTGGGTAGTTCTTCATAAAATGGTTGCCATGTGTAAGTGAATGATAATTGAAATAAGTCACATTAATATCTTTATTATAAAAACGACTAGATAATATAAGTATATTTTAAATTTTATTTAAAATGTTCAACCCTTAATTAGGGTTTATTTAAAGCCAGCTAGCGGTAATATATATTCATGTAGTTTAAGATCTGTCCAGAATGCTATGCAAATGGTATTTCTGCCCATGTCCAGTATACAGTAAATATGCACCTGTATGGAAAGCTCCCATAAACTTTGATGCTGTTTCTTACTTTAATCCAGTACTTTTAAATCAAATACCCTCAAATAGCAGTTTTCCCTACATAAACTAGAAGTATAATAAATTTCAGTACGTGGGTTTTTTTAGCTATATGAATATATTTTGCTGGTATATATGGCATTTTAAAATGGCTTAGGTCTCTAATTGGTGAAGATAATTCAAATATTTTAAACCAAAATTGTAAGTAACATTTATCAGGAAGCAATAATAGAAACAATTCTGAAAATCAAGAAAAGCCTTCATACTTAAGACCATTTACCATTCCAGAATGTACTCTTTTTTTTCTGGTGCTCTTCATAAAGTCTCGAATTTGATTGGATAGTATAACAAGTAAAATATTTTATGAATTTTTTTTGCCCTCAAGAAGCTATTCTAAATGAATTAGTCTTCCACAAATTAATGAATTCATATTTTAAGATGCATTTGCAAAATGTTTTATCATTCCAATGTTAATTTGCAACCTAGTTAAGAAATGTTAGCCTACCAGGAAAAAAAAAATTTTAATGGGTAATGAATGTCACGTTTGCACAGAAAAAAAGGACATGTGAATATAGAGCCCATATGCACTGGTTGTGACAAGACAGTGCATTTAAGGGGTTTTATTATGCATATTACTTCAAATATTCAATAGCATTTAGATATACATTTAACTATTGAAACCTTTTAAACAATGATTAAATTTTTAAAATCACATTAAATTGCATGTAATTTCTACAAGTCCATTATAGAGAAACAGGGAAGGAAACAGTTAATATACTAATTACGGTAATTAAGAGTTGCCAATTTAATTATAGTTGGGAACGAGAATGCTCTAACATTTGTCAGAGTGTAAAAAACAAACCTTTAATGCAGATACTTTGTTCACAAACATCTAATGGAGACCTCCTCTACCTCACTCTGTGCTTCTCTGCTGACATAACAGCAATGGGTTCAGACTGAAGAACTTGTCAGCAATCAGGCAGGAGGAGGCTAATTAGCTTGCAGGTTAATGAGTGTGATGGCTCTTGACAGCATTTTGTTACAGCCTCTTCTGTATTTAAACAATAAATGATTACTTATATACAGTTGAGACATTCTAACCATAATAGCCAAGCCCACATTTGGTTTTACAAATACAAAATCAGTTCCTTTGTCTCTAAATCAAAAATATGAAATTCGCATCAGTTATATATCTATCACATTCTCACAATGTACTGAAAAGGTAATAAATGTACTTTATATAGAGGTATGCCCTTTTGAGATGAAAATTTCCATTGAAAAGATGCCCATTAGGTGACATAATCGGGCTGCTGAATAATACTTTAAATATGGCAGCTTTTTAGTAATGTATAACAATCTTCCAAAAAAAAAATTGAGGAAGAGTTTTGTCTTCATTTTTTATTCTAGATTTCTCTCCCTGTGAAATAGGTATATAAGGCACACACAGAGGAATCTCTTTACTTACCTTGTTGGTTACTAGGGATTTGAAAACAGGTGGTGAATTAAGGAAATAGCTCTATTGAGAGATTAACCCATTTCATCAGCCAGTGGAGAAGGAAATAAGAACATTTTACAGCATCCCTATAATCCATATATTTAGTGGTAACAGAAATGCCTTAATAAAAGCACTAAGAAAAGGCAGTAAGTGAGTACTTTGCAGCATTTTGATTTACTCTATAAAGTAGAGAATATTCAAATCTAAGTAGTCTGATTTTTATTTACATGAAAGGAAAATGATATGTGTCCAAGAAAATCTTATCTGAGAATTAAACTGAACTTTAGCTGCATAATATCAAGGGAGGGTTATTTCAATTTAATATTCAGTGTTCCCTAGAAATTTGAGCACAGACATGGAAGAAACACCTGCTGAGATTCACACTGCTTTCTAAATTATTTTGCATACATGAAAATATTATTTGTGTACCTTCTCACTACTGTATGATGAACATTTGAGTAAAAATAGAGAAGTAATAAAAATTTCAAATATGTACTTTTCTAATGCTCTTTTTTATGTATAAGAATAAAAAGTATTATATCCATCACAATTATGGTAGGCAATAAATAACTGTACAACAAAAAGTGTTAGTAGACCTGGGAAGATTTAGTAGCAGAAAAAAGAAACTAGGGTAAAAACCAAAACAATTTGTTTCAGAGTCAGAAGGCCCAGGTATAGTGAGTGCCTATAATTTCCAAGGGATGAAAGGAATAATACAAATTCAAGTTATGTGATTAGTTTGTCACTTTCCCTTAATTATTTTGAATAATAAATCCTTGGGGTCAAAATACAAATACTTAAAAAATTTTCCATCAATTGTGTGCTATTTACACATTTGAATTCTCTATTACATTATAAACAGTATATGAATATAGGTTTTTCTGTATCACACATATATTCTTAAATAACAAACATACTATTATTAACTTATACTATGTCTTATCACACATAAATGCAGCCTACTACACATTTTATAATTTATACCCTAAGCTGGATAATATAGATCCTTAAGTCCCAAAGATCACAATGCTATGCTAAATCTAAGTGGGTATGTAAACAAGTTTTCCTAAATTCTAACCCAATTAAATGTTATAGAATCAAAATTTACCTCCAAATTATATGGTAGTTCCAACTAGTGACTTCTCGGTTGGGGGGTGGGGGGGGACTGACACCTAGCCAAAACCACAACCCATTCTGCCTGTTTAAATGAGAATATTCCTCAGTCCAGAAAATTATTTATAGAGATTTTTTACTACCCTTGTATACTGCAATGTTATTTCCTTTCCCACACACTAGCAAAGTCCATTTTCACAACTGCTATAAAGCGGCATGTTCACAGCTAGTAAAACAACTCAATAAATAGCCTCACGAAGCTATAGCTGTCTCATATCCTTTCCTCAATAAAAACAGAGGTGAACTGCTTATTTTCAGCAGCACACTATAAGAAGACAGAAGCATTATGACTGCTCATACATTCTGACTATCATTTGCCACAAGCTATATCTGTCAGCATTAAATAAAGCTGCATTATAAATGTAAACAAAACACCCACATCTACAAAATGAGCTGTCCACCATGGCTGTAGGCATGAATTGAACCCGCTTATTGACTCAGGTTGCTCTTTTTATTTATTCTTCTACAAAGACATGCATTTACTTTACCCTACAAGCATACTAGATTTCAGAAAGGCAACTAGTCTTGTGCTAGAACAAAAAAGACATATGTTGACAAAGGCATACCTTAATAGGAATAAAATTGTGTAGGCAAACATCGACCAATTGTTTAAAAATTGATTTATTTCCAATGTTATCCTAGATCAAACCACTAAATTGTAAATAATCTGTGAACCTAGTCCTTTAAATATATATATTTATGTACTATAAGAGGTAATTTGCTATCAAAAATAACAGATCTTTAATCACCTATCTAATGATAACAAATGAAAGGTGTGAAATGATACCGACACAATTATACAACTTTCCACCCCTTGAGTATACACTGATAAAGTGGGGAGCTAAATATTCAGGGAATTCAATTAGACAGGGCATAAAATTAATTCAAGCTAAAAACATAGTTTCTGAAAAAAATGAATATATCAGTTGCAAAATGCTTTTTGGACTTTTTCCAGGTATGAAAAGGGTAACAAATAAAAGGGTGCTAAATGCTTTTTAAGTTTAAAAACATTTTGCCAGTTTTACTGTTTTTAATTTGGTGGAATTAATAGATAATTCTGGATTTACTGCGTTAAGTTCACATTCTCACTTAGAATGTTTCAAAAAAGTAAGGAAGAGGGCTTTCCTCTTTCTTGTTGTCCCATGACAGAACATGATGCTAGGGAAGTGGATATCCAAGCTACAGCTACATTGGATTCCTGGGAGTGAATATACCTCTGGGTAATATTCCAACAGGTGTACTGCATGTCAAGATTTTAGCCTATTCTAGGCTTATTTTGAAAGGGGCCATCATCATGCCAAATCATGATAAATGAAAGTATATTCTGAAGACACTCATTACAGACAGAGTCAGAGTATACATAAAGCCACCAATGCACATTACAGTGAAAATGAAATACAGCATTCTTTCAAACAACCACATGGGGCTCTTCGGTATACTTGATCAAATAATTTCTCAATTAGTTTTCTCCACTAAATTGCCTGACTGCTTTGGCCTTGTGTAGACAGTGTTACAGAACTAAATTTAAAATAAGGTTATGCAGTCAGATACCACCAGATTTCTAAAAAAGAAGAGAGAAATGTAAACATATGCAGAGACCAAGTACTCCAAGGAGGTTACTAGTCTTTGTCACTTGTTGAACCATCCAAGAGTCACTGAGGTCTAAAACTTTGTACCTTTATCCTTAAGTATAAAACAGTCTACAGGTTAAAGTCTAGATGTTAAAAGCAAGAAGTAAAATGCAGTGGTTAAAATATTAACACATACTGTCATGGCTTATTCTTATTTAGGATATCATCCTCTATGATGGGAAAAACATAAATGTTCCTTCGCTTCTCACTATTCTGCAGATGGATATTAATTATTACTGCCTTTCCTTTCTGAGATAAGCTTGTTAACAAGAAGTACAGGATTGCTTACAGCTGCTATCCATATTGGGTAGGTTGCATCATTGTTTACGATGTTTACAGGAAAAAAAAGGAAATCAGTACAAAGAAATAGTATGAAGTAATTAATGTATTGTAGTGTAGTAATTTCCACTTTCTACCTCCATTTAAATAAAATAAAGCTCAGTAATGCCAGCGTAAATCAGGGGGAGCCACAGGGGAGCACAGCAAGGCAAAGACATTAAAGCCAAACCAAAGCCCTTCTTCACCCAAGCTACTATTATTATTACTTGTGCAAAGCAAATATTCAGCCTCCAACCCTAAATCATTTCAATTCCTATTTCCAAGTATAATTTAATCTTTTTCAGCGACACTTGATGCTTACTTCATCACAGCATAATGACAGATTAAAAAGTTGTTGAATTAAATATTAAAGAGGACTTCAGGCAGTTCTGCATTTTTAAGGAATAACACAGATTGGGGATGAAATGAGAAGCCCAAATGCATATTTTATACCAAAAGGAAAGAATACATATATTTTTCCTTCAGGCCACCTACTTTGTAATAAAACACAGGGCAGGTTTTTATTTAGTGGATAAAAATGTGAAATAGTATTATAAGCTTCATATCACTATAATCTGGCACCATACAATGATGTCAAAGCTAATAATACTAAGAATATGGTTTTTTTGGATGAGTATCTTATTTAAATATTTTTAAAATAAGTATGTTCATAATTTATCACTTCTGCATTCTGATTTTAAAAATTAACTTATTTATGGAAATTTATCTCAGATAAAAATATCACAGATGATAACATCAAGAGCAAACTATTATGTAAATAATTTTATGATACAAACTGTTCTGAGTGGGTGAAAAAGAAAAGTTGGGCCATACTGGTAAATACAGCTCCAATTAAAAGCTGACTAGATTACTAGGCCTAATTTTGGAAGCTCCCATTAGATTCAGGTAAAATTAAAAATGAAATGTATATACTAGTACTTCTTAACTCTTAAGTGGATTGGTAACAGAGTCAAAAAATATAAAATTGTGGACATTTATACTTAAAATATATACAAATAATAATGCAAAGACATACACAGTTAAAATTCCAAGAGACCATGAATCACTGAGTTTGGTATGTGTTTTTAATTTTGTTGCTTTTAAAGAAGAGATTTTTCTCCATGAAATTCAAAAAAAACAAATTTTTAAATTCTTTGTTCATTGTAAATTCAAGTAATTTAATGGCAGGGGGTGGGGGAGGACTCCATGAACATTTTATTTGTGTAACATCAAATTAATCTTTTGTACATGTATACATTTTTACACAATAGTTGTACCTAAGTACTTTCATTTCTGCTTTTTCATTTTACTAATGTGTTACCAAGTACTGTCTGTTTGACTGAATCAAATGAAATTGCCATTTTTAAAGTCAAAATGGTCAGCTATCAACAATTTCATATGATTCAACCTTCCTTTAAAAAAGTTGCATCTTTATGTATTTCCACTTGAAAAGAGAAAAGTCATCCATAATAGTATGTTTTAAGCAATCACATGTGACTTTAAAAATATGTAGTATATAGAGGGATCAAGGTTTTCCTTAGATGCCAAGGAAGCAGATGACATTTGTTTTTATTGAAAATAGTTCACTTTTGGAACAAGTCTAAGGTAGAAACGTCATAAGAGAGTATTAAACATTTAAAAGTAATACTTTGTATCTACTTATTCAAAGAAAAAAGAAAATGATAAAAGGACTACAATGATTTCTACAAAAATTATGACTTTGGCTGGGGTAGAGCTAAATGTCATCATGGCTGGCAATAACACATGGCCTTGAAAGGATGGCCTAATTCCTTTTGGAAAAATTTTCAGTATGTTTGCTCCTGGTTGAATGTGACATGGATTTACTCATGAAATGCTGTACATACAATCCTTTATTTTAAAGAAAAGTACAAAATATGCCCATGGAATTGTTTTGCAAATATAAAAAAGGGGCGAGCATTTTCAAATTATCCTTTTATTAAAAGATTTTCAAATCTCAAGTGTTCTGCTGTTCTACTGGCATGGCTATTTGGCTAGTCATTCCTTGCAAGCAAACAATTCTAAGTCTACACAATTAGATGTATAAACTACACTGTAGAAATACTGCATGATAATCTTTACTGATACTCTTTAAAATTGCAGAAAGAATAAACAAAGTACCAGCTCCAGTACTTCTTGACTAGAGCCAAATAACTGGGGAAAAGGGCGAGGAGAGCGGGAAAGATAGTGGTGACAAGAATAGCAATTTTTCTGTGGTTTCCATATTTAAATTCTAAGAGCAATAATCTTAATATTCTGGAATACTGAGGTACAGCAATAATGAGATAATAACGTCCCGTGACCTAGGACATAGTAGGTACTCAACAAATGTCCGTATAATTAAGTTTCCTGTGGAATTCCCTATGAAATTCAGTCTCCCACTGACAAACAGCCATTAAGTTTGGGTGCTTCAGAGTCAATTATAATGGGAAACCTGGAAAATTGTTTCATATTTATTATGAAATATGAATAGATTTGCAGGGGTTAGAGGTTTGTTTTCTTTCTTCTTGTTCTTTTTTCCCCCTGAACCGGTTTTCCCAGATTATCCTTGTTTTGTAGCTGGTTTGGAATTTTTTCCTATCGTTAAAGATGTTCACATGGTGATTACGGGTCCTCCTGTGTCCCCACTGTTACCAGGGTTCGGCAGCAGCCCAGATGCTTGAAATCGGAGAAATCCAGCTTCTACGGGTTGCCAGGCCTCAAATCAAGTTTCAGGTTTGGATTTGAAAAGTACAAAGTCTGCGTGTGGGGAGCAGACTCCCAGGTGGCACTGACCCAAGGACACAAGGCTCGCTGCTGCAGCGGGCAGGAAGCGCTGGCCTCTTCGGCGGCAGCACACCCCGGCCAGCTGCCCGAACGCCGCTGGCACAGAGGGCGGCTCGGGGCCGCAGCGCCACTCTGCCCCGCAGCTCCTGGGGCGCGCCCATTGTTCTCTGTGGTGCTGAGCGGTGGCCCCCAGCAATCAGGTCGCTGTGCCGGGAGGCCTGCTGCTGGGCTCCTCTCTCCTCTCTCCGCTCCCTGCGGTGGCGGCCCCCGCCCCTCCGATATTCTCACCGCCCTGACTGCATAATTAATGTAAATGGAGCAGCCTCCTTGTCATGTGCGGGCTCTATGGGTTTACTTTTGTACGACACTTACACAGGAATATTAACTAGAGAAAGCAGCATCACAACAGGGGTAGAAAATCAGCCTGTCAGGGACTCATTCCAAATGCCACGGAATGTGCAGCGGCTTCAAGACTGTTTCATCAAGGTGATTGAGAACAAAAACTACTCAGAACAGAGAATCCGGGCTTAAACTGAGCTCCCACATATCTATTATTTATCTCTCTAGATTCTGTAGGAAGGAGATTCCTAACACATCGTTATGTAAAACTCGGGACTTGAGAAAAAGAGTGAGGCTGCTACGTGTGTGCATAGTCAAGCCTTGGCTCGGCCAGCGCGACTGAAACGCGCACCTAACTCCACGCGTGTGCAGATACCCTTCAGCAACCCACAGCCAGGGTGGAAGAGGCCCGGACCAAAAGACACCTCTCCACGGGTCAGTGAGTTACTCCGAGAAACCACGGGTAATCGTGGGCGACTCCACATTTAACTGAAATTAAGGCCGACGTCTCTGGGGATGCTGAAGAACCCTTCAGTAAGGTGCCTGATTTATATTACTGCTATTCCACCTCCAGATTATTTAGGGACATTTTATTGTACTGTAATTTGTGGTCATTGATTGCCGCCGGGCCCCCCCCCCATAACCTGCTGTGGGAGAAAATGCTTAAGTCAAAATATAAAGTAAACTTGCAAGGCACATTTTGCACAAAAAAACATGTTACATTTTAAAATAATTTTTATTTAATATTCATAATCATCCTGAGTATTCTATGTTGGATGTATCCTCTTTTCCCAAAGGATCAGAGAATGTGACTTCCCAAGCTTATGCTGCCTGACCTAAATTAGCACAAACTCCTGCGTATATACTTTCTAGACTAAAATTTTTCAAAATATTTTAAAAATTAAGAATTTACATCTCAAATATACACATTTAATTACTTAAATTTAGTTAGACTTAAAGAAACAAGGTATCATAAATTTGTGAACCAATTATCAGTTGCATTCAGGCTCTAAGTGTTTTTATAATGGTAAGTAATCAAATCCAAAACTTTCTTAATGTTTAGTCTTTACACAAACTAGGAGAGGAAATGAAATACATTAGAAAAGAAAAACGCTCCCCCTGCCCCTAAAAAAATCCTTCAACAAGAAAGACAGCCTATGTTACACATTTCAATTTGACTGTGTTAGGTGCTGTTAAGAAACAAAACAACAAAATTGGAATATCAAATCTTATGCCTCCCAAATAATGCCATCAAGTGAGTGAATGTTTCTGTAAGGCATGTTGCCACCTCTCCTCTCATGTAACAGAGTGACTTAATCCTGAATGTTCTCAAGGAATTCCTCCACACAAAGGGGTCAATTGTAGGCCAAAAAATAACCTTGTACATACTTGTCTATTAAACGATTGAGAACTAAATCCACCTGCATGTCTTTACTCGCTTAATTAAGGAGGTGTACAATAGCTGAAAATAATACCTTTATCTATTCAACACACTGCACAACAGGAGAGATCAAAATGAACATGCCGATCAAAAGGTTTACTTTAGACAGAAAGCAGCCCGTCAGAACATTATTACAAATTAAAGGTATTATATTCAAGTCATTTTTAATCTCTTAAAAATGAATGACCCTTCTCTGCACATTAAATCATTTTTCTCCATAGAAGTAACATTTCTTTATGTCTAAACGCACATAGTCCTTCATCATGCTTCAGTTCTTTTACTAGAGATGGTAGAGGTCTAATACTCAAATTGTGAGTCAATGTTCTCACCAAGTTTGGAATCATCTCTCTTTAATGATATAACTGACTCATCACATATTTTAAAAATGTGAACTCAAAAACTGATTACGCACAGTAATCTTATCTCCTGAATCTCATTTTACTGCACTAAAATTCTTATTGGCATTCTGTAGTTAATAATTTCTATGTTAACAGACGCTGCTTTATATCTAGTCACTGTGCTTAGTAAATATAAGATAAATTCACCCTTACTTTCTAATAATAACTAAATTTGCCTTCTAATTCTGGAACTTTTTACTTTTAAGAACTTAAAAGTATCATGTATTAAAATATCAATCTTAATGCTTTAAAAAGGACACTAAATTTAGGATCAGCACAATGAAGTATAAACAGAAAAGTCCCTAGAGATACTGGTGTGAAACCTGCAGCTCATTGATTTTGTTCTTGATAATATGCTATTAAATTGGCAAATATGCTGACCTTGTGAGCAAAGGCAGAATTGTGCATATGCAATAGAAAGTTTAAAAAAAGCTTGAAAATGACTGTTTAAAACTGTAGACTACAAAAACTTAAAATATAGACAAGCACTCCATAGTTTATTTAAAATTGGCAACCACAATTTAACAAGCTATTCCAACAAATGATTAGCATAGCGTGTGCTTTTCTTTAGCCATCAATTATGACACAGGGTAATGCAGGGCACAACTTAAGTGTCAAATTACAATATGCTATACAAAACCACTTTGCAACACAGCTTTCAGTTTGCTTAGCAATTACACTACAGAACACACTGCTTTTCATGAAAGGAATTGGTCAGAACTGTTTATAAGAATTACCACAAGTGTTTATATATTTATATTATAAAGAATTAGTTGACAATTTCATAAAATTTCCCTTTAACCTTTAATAAGATGGCTGGGTTGTCTTGTTTTGGTTTAAAACTGCATATAACCAAAACAGTCTGAGTATTTTTCTTTTTAAAATAAGATTTATCCATGGTATGTGACCAAAGTAGAATAGTACTTTTTCAAGATTAAAGTATAAAGTCTTTTCATTAATATGTCCATTAAGAAAATTTAAAACTTTTATTATTTGACTGCTGGAATAGTGAATATCTAAATTAGTGAAATCTATAATCATTCCGAAGAAAGCAACATCTCCTTATAATTCTCAATAAGACGGACAAGGATTTAAATGCAAAATAAACTAGTAGAATTTCAGAAATGTGGTTCAGATTGTAATTTTCACATGGCAATCACTGTCTCAAATTCTTGATCAGCAGTGAAAAGGAATAAAGGTTATCTGTCTTAATTGTAGGACCATCCATTAATTCATAAAATTCTTATGTGAATAAATACTTAATGAGAAAAGGGAAAAAATACACAAAACAGTTTTTATGCTGTTTTTTTTCCCATTCTGCTGCTGTCCTTTCTCCTGCATTTGCCTAAAGGCTCTCAGTAAATTACACTCCCAGTAAATGACTGTAATTTACCCGTTGAATTCCCTTGTTCAGGAAAAGCACAAAAACACATTCCAGCATTTCCACAGCTCAAATCTACTATTTGGGATGTCAAGAACAATCCATGGGCAGTAATTTGAAACTGTTTGAACCTTCAAATGAGGGAAATTAGAAATGTTTTGAGAGCTAACATTTTCAGTGAGGAGATAAAAACCTGATAAAAATCTCTATCTGTTCTATCCCTTTCTTCCCCCTCCCATGTCAGAGGTAGGGGTCTAAATAAACTATTCCACAGTGGGTTCTGAGACAGTGCTATAAAATACAGTATGACTAATATAAGTCAAATTTACGTTTACTTGGTTAATTTTTAGTGTTAAAACACACTATATTAATGTCATGCTTAATGTTAAAAACAGAGAGCCTGCTATGCACTTTTCTATCACAACTATCTACCTGACCATCACTTAAAATAACTTCCTCTAGTACAATTTATATGAGCAAAGTTCTAAAGACTCAAGGCCCCAAGGATACAGCAGTAACTTTTAAAATTATCTGTATAAACAAGAACCAACACTTTCCATTTGGTTATGTTTCAATATAGAAAAATCCAGTTGCACAAAAAAATGTAAACATTTACATGGGCCAAACTTGAACTGTATAACTTAATATTTTCATACGTTAACACAGGCCAACATGCAGAAAAAACCAGCATAATCCCCAATGTAAAGACCTCCTTACTGCTGTAACACGTGTGTGCGCGCACACACACACCCTAGAGTTAAGAACATTCAGTAACCAAAACAGGCTATTTTACTCTGTCTAAAGGCTGGTTTTCATATGGCAAAATGGTTATAAATCCTCATTATCCTAAATAAAATTACAGCACTTTAAACATTTCCAGGGAGAACATTCTCTCTTCTAAACAACTACCTTAGCGAGTAATAGGAAGCAATATGGTTGCACTTGTGTCACAGTTGGAAGCCTTTTTAAACTGTCGCCCCGCTAGCAAACCGATTCTACATATTAAAATGAATGTGTTGCTTATTTCAAGGGGAAAAATCATTTATAAAATCAAGACCATTATTAGGATATTGTGACTTACTTCCTTTTTAAAGTAAACCAGAAGTACAGAAGGCCACAATCTATATATGTTCACATAACTTCACTCTCCATCAGTTTGGTCTTTAGAACAAAAGGTATCCTTGAAAGATGAGGCTTTGTATTGTATATTTAACATTTAATAACCAAGCAGCCTATTGCGCCAGATATACTGATCGCAAATTATATAGGGAAAAAAACTTCTAAATTTTCTTTTTAGTATAAGAGGTGAAGTCTTTACAAAAGTCTCTGACTAAAGTATATAAACTTAAGAAAATGCCATGTTCGCAATTTTATCTACTTTATACCATCTGAGAAGTACATCCATTTCCAGTAACTACGTTGGTATCAGTAGTACTCTAGCTACTATAATAGCTGAATGACTGAACAGGTTAATAGTTTAGATAAGTTTAACATCAGACTAAGCCGAAGTTCAAACAAAAAAATGAAAGATAAGCATAACCATTTACTGGGCAGATGAAGATGTTTTTCTCATGCTCAAGATTGCACTTAATTGTGAAAAATACATTGGAGCTTTAATAACTACTCAACATGCCTTTCTTTTTATCTAGGTATACAAAGGCCATATGACTTTCAAATTTCACATAGATAATGGAAGAAGTTATGTGTTCCCAAGTGAGGAACCATGAACGTCTCTCACCAGGGATTTGTAGGGCTGTGCTGTTTCTCTATAGAATGGTCGTTTTGCCCTTTTTTAAAACACTAACCCCTTATAGATTTTTAAGCATTAACTTTGTTAGCACTTAATGTGAATGATTTAAAGTCTGTATAATCTCAGCATTTTTTACATTTGGAGTATATATTCAATTCAATATATATTTCCTGCATATTGTGTACTACCATGTATAACTGGGTAAAGCAACTAGTAATAAAGTAATTAACCTCTAAACCAAGACACTATACAAGTATTTCTGCTGTCCTTGACTGAAATTTTCTGTTAATTTCTAGACAATTACATTATCTATTTCATAACTGCAAACCTGGATGAATTGTTTCTAAAAGTTGCATCATGTTTCATGCCAACAGAACCTATGAATGCAGAAATGCTCCTGTTTCTAATGTCACTGTTATCAAGCCAAAAACAATTATGCTCATTTGAGTTATAGCAACCAATAAACTTAGATAATCACCATATGCAACACAACATTTTGGCACTTGAACTTAAAACTCTCATAGACAACTATAGATTGCTTCTAATGCAAAGCACTCTTGTCCTACCCAAGGCTGCCAATAGAAATGCCAAAGCTGCTGAATACTACGCATCCTAGTAATGCTGTCAGTAAATGGCACATTCACACAGCCCCCAATCCTCTCTTCCCAGGCATGGTCTTCTCCAGCTGCAGCTTAATTTCCTGTGACTTGCCTAATTACTGTAATTAAGGATTAATTGCCATTAATTATTCACACATAAGCTCATCGCAAATCATGGGGTAAATGTCTTATGAAAGCTGCCATACAAGCCATGTATAAACACACTGGGATGCTTCAGGCAGGCGAATCTATCACTCAGCCCTCAAGCAAATCTCTGTGCTTCTCTTACAAAAACAGCTATAACTCTCAGAAACTCGACAGTCCTTTCAGGTAAGCATTAGGTTACAAAGCATGTTTTCCTGTGGAAGCCACAACGGTTTTATTAGTACTATAAATGCTGTTTTATCTTTCCAACTGCTATTTTTATGTTTCCATTTTTATTCTACAGTGCTCAGTTTAGGACAACCACTTGCTTCAAGGAGGAATGTTTGCAGTTGCTACTTCCCCCATCACAGTGTGAAATAGTTCCATGTGGTTTACAACATATGACCATGCAACTGGGATCGAGCATGCTAAAAAAAGTCAGTGGATCGGATCCACAAGTGAGATGGAAACTGTTTGATTTTCCAAAGTCTCAATTTCTTTCATTGATATAAAAAAGGCACCATCATCTAGTCACTGTTTGTGTGTTCCTTACAAGGCATGTTACCAGCTCAGCCATGAAGGTACCACTAAAAAGAATGACTGAAAACAACAAGCAAACAAAATAGCCTTGTATAGATTATTTTTGTATTAGTTGGGTTCCCTCTTTTCATGATAGCCTCTGGTATTTTCACAATTATAAAATATAGACATCATTCCTTTGTAAAGCTGGAAAAGAAATAGTTTCTTCCAAGAATTTCTAATATACCCTGAGCTGATAAGGGAACTCCCAAATCCTATCTAGAAATTATACTAACACTTCTTTCCAGTTATCTAGGGTGTACCATGTTTAAATGTTTTAAAACAGAAGAATTCATTTTAACAACAGAAAAAACTACTGTATATGTTAAAAGACTTAAACTACATCAACACTGCCCTAGGAAATTTAAGTCTAAGTAGGCAGAATGTTGTTCTAATTGTTATGTTAGTTCCTTCTGCAGCAAATTAATGCATGAAACATTTTCATTTTGGTACATGTTTGTGTGTCTGAGTTAAACATTTATGTTAATAGACCTTCTGGCAGATTTCTAATGTTTCAAATACTCCTTTAGAAGAGCAACTTTTCAAGTAAGAGTTCTTTCCCCCATCTTCTGCAGTGCTTAAAATAGGGGTATGTTGCAATTAAAATAATTTCATAGTTTCAAAGTAGAAGTTTAAAAATCAACTACTTTAATAACTACAGACCATATCTATATTCAAGCAAAACATACCAACTAAGCGCACTGGCTATCCAAAATGAAAAAAACTAAATATAATGCTCTACTATCTAATTGATAACACACATTCAAATCACAATTTTGACAGTTCTTAAGGGAGAAAATAAATATAAAGCCCATCATTCTTTGGTTCCAAAGATTTAAAGGCTATGCCTCACTTCTGTAGTGATCACAGAGTGTGTTTCCAATATCTTCCAGAACCTTCTTTACAAGTACCACTTGAATGGACCAACATTGGAAACCTGATAGCTGACACCACAAGAGAAGCAGCCGAGTTCTTGTATACTTAAATTCTATTACTCTGTAAGGTAATGAGAGATGCACAAAGCCTGATAATATTCCTCAACTGAGACACAATTCTTTTCCTTTAACTTAAGATTTCTAAAACTGGAATAATGTTTACAAAGTCCTAGTTTTTTCCACTGTTGAATTATAGTTGACCCTTGAACAACACAAGGATTGAGGAGCCAACTACCATACAGTTGAAAATTCACATGTAACTTTTTTTCTTTTAATCCTCACCCAAGGATATGTTTACTGATTTTAGAGAAAGAGAAGGGGGGGGTGGGTAGAGCGAGAGAAACGCTGATGTGAGAAACATCGATTGGTTGTCTACTGTATGCACCCTGACTGGGGATGGAACCCGCAACTTTTTGGTGCATAAGACAACACTCCAATCAACCGAGCCACCCGGCCAGAGCTCACATATTAACTTTTGACTCCCCTAAAATTTAACTATTAATAGTCAGTTCTTGCCTTACTGATAACAAATAGTAGATTAAAACATTTTTTGATGTGTGTATTATATACTGTATTTATTTATAATAAATTAAACTAGAAAAAATAAAATGTTATTTAGAAAATACATTTACAATACTATACATATTTATTGAAAAAAATTCCTGTTATAAGTGGATCCATGCAGCTTAAGCCCATGTTGTTCAAGGGTCAACTGTATATATGTAATTCAAAACTGCAGTCTAGAACTTAGTTAATACTTAATGGTGATCATGGATACTCCCAAATCCACCCATTTGGATCATCTCTCCCCCTAAAAATTTAGAATAGGAGATTAAGGCTCCTGAGGATTTGGGTATAATTCTGGACTCTTGCATTCCTACTCAAATAAGAACTGCTATATATTGATGTAATAATTTGTAAAACTGGACACTATGTCATACTATGGGGAAATTCGCAAAAATTTATTTTGGTAGAAATGTACACTTTATTGCTAGTGATAATGATATAAAGTAGAATTAAAGTGCCTTTCAAGTTTTATCATCATGGAGTTTTAAATTTAACTAAAGTTCAAAACTTTAACTTGGCTGCCATTTTACCAACTAATTCCTATGCCCCTGTACTGAAGTCAGCTGTCAGTGACACAGATAACTGTGATAATCTACCATCCAACACAGAGTTTTATCATCAGTGTCATCTAATTGATACTTCCCTATTTTTGTCACCTTGCCTTGATGCCAGCTGCCAAGCTCTGCCATGTCACTTTCCATTTATGGACTCCCAAGTCCCTTGATCTAGCTAATTAGGGTTTATGTGTTAATTGGAGTAAATATAAAGATGGGAATCACAGGCACAAATTTCAAAGCACAGCCATAAATTGAAGAGCTGATAAGCAGAGAGAAGATGCCTTCATGGAACAAGTGTCAAGTTTATTTTATCACTGGAAAGACCCAGAATTTCCTGACAAAGTGACAACTTTAAGTTTTAGAAAAAACACTAAGAATACTGTTCTGCAGCAAAAAACAAAACAAAACAAAAAAAAAACACATAATACATTTGAATTCAGATTAAGAAGGCAGAGCTCTCTTTTTTGAAAATTCCTGGAACTGTTTCTATCCAGTAAGACAGTTTTTTAAATTTCTACCTTTTTTCACAGGAAAAAGAAACACTCTGCTTTTAATTTCTAGTAAGAAATATCTAAAACAAAATCAGTATTTGAAAATCCTAAGATGAGGTTTAAGTGAGGAAAATGATATTTTCATTAACATTTTGGATATATTAATGTTTTTCTGCTAAAAAATAACTGCTTGATTTAGAAATAATTGTCACCAATTACAGCAAAGAGTTTTTGAATACCATACAGACAGCTTTAGGACACTACATTTCCGATGCTTATCTCAAATGTCATTTAAGACTGAAATTACTTTAGAAGGAGTGTGCATGATTTCTATAACGATCAGAGTGTGTTTTCAACACCCTTTAGAATCTTCTTTACAAAAACATTACTGTCAGTTAGAAACACTGCCTTCTCCAGCAGTGGGGAGGAGCAAAGTCAGATAATTAACATGGAAAATAACTGAAAGAACTGGTAAAGTCTTTTTTTTTTTTTGGCTATTCTGCTTTTTTTTAAAAAAAGAAAGTTTTATATCTGATCAGTCATATTTAGTTGACATAAATATAATGGACAGACTTCATCTGTTACAATGACTGGGGATTAGTTGTCATAATTATTATTAATTATGAATAACAGCAGCTACTACTACTACTACTTACATTTATATAGCACTTTCTAGCTTTTACGTATGTAACCTGAAGTTATAGTAACCAACAGAAGTTAGGTAACATATCTAAAATATATATCTAAAGGCTTTTCAGAGAAAGTATTCAAATAATTTTCAGGTTGATGATTATTTAGCAATAAAAGAACAACTCTATCTTCCAAAAGCATCCATGTAATAATGGCAATATTGAAAAATAAAATAAATAAGAGTAATGAGTGTCACATCTATGTGGTGTTTTTAAAAATCTATTTAAGTGATAGCTTAATATTTATAAAACAGGTACACCAAAAATCCTCCTCCAGCTTTCCTTCCCCTTCTTCATGTCCTTTTAATCAGCAGAATATGGTATTCAGTCTCCTAATAACTTATAACTTCGGTTCTATATTCTGAAGATGCTCCTTAGGTTAACCTCATGTTTCTGTTTTAGGATTCCAACTTCCTTTAGTATTTTTATTTATTTGCCCAGTCTGGAATTAACCAACTCTGGGTAAACAGAAAAAATTTTGTAATGAATAAAAGGCCTTTTTTATGCACCATAAAAGTGAACCTTAGATATTCATCTATCTTCTGATAAAGAATGGAACAGCCTTAGAAAAAGCAATAGTCTCTGGAAAACTTTTGGATAGCAATGCTTAAGATTTCTGAAATATGTGAAATGAGAAAATTTTTATTTAACTTTTTTCCTGGCAAAAAAGTTGCTGGCTTCTAGTGTTAGTACATCAATTCAAGAAATAAAATTCCTACATAAGAAATAAGTGAAAATGTCACATAAAAACACCTGAAACCCATATCACACGTATATCACTAGCAACTTTGTGCAACTTTTTAAACAAAACTATCATGTAACTTAGTGTGAGGTTTTAACTGTAAATAACCAAGTTAATTTCTACAAATTAACAGATGTCCATAAGAAACAGTAAGAAACAAAGAAATGCATACGTGAACATCATCAGCATCCAAATGAGTTTATTGTATGACTCTTTAAAGCACATCTGATCTTGGCTCCAGCCTGTAGTCTACCTTTCAACTTGCAAATGACAGTGTCACCAAACACTGTCCTTCCATCAATCAAGCTGGGTCATGAATATACAAAAGGCAGCAGAGAAGCTGGCTACCTCCTGCAGTTCAACTTGGCCTAATTATCAAGGCCTTTCTTTTGGTTACAGTCTGAAGGGTATACACCCAGTCAGCTGCTGGGCAGCCGGAGGCCTAATCAAGAGAGGTTATGCATACTGACCCTTATGTGGACATCCAATGCAAGTTAAATGCGAGCACCAAATGTCATCTTTCTTATTCATCATTATGAAACTTCCCTCCCCTTTCGAAATACCAATCTGCTGCCATTTTCAGACACTCCTCTTACCCCCCTCCAAGCTGTCATTTCACTGTGCTTGCTGCCAGTTGAGTGAATTAGCATTCTAACTGATGTGCTGCTCTTCTCAGACAAATCCTTGAGCTGCGTTAACTAATGACTTCTCTCCAGAAAAAGGAACTGATAGTCAACCATTGATAAAAGAGAGTCCATTTCCACAAATCACATACAATTTGCAATAATGGTGGCAAAATCAGTAGAGTTACTATGGTTGTCCACTTTCCCTGTGTTTTTCTCTCATACCACTAACCAAGAAACAATCATCACCACTGAATGGAATATAAAGCTGCTAACAAGTCAGCTGCAGTTGGGTTATGATGATGAGCTCTAAGCAAGGCAATTTATGAACCAAAGCACTGGTGAGGACAGAAAAAAGGCAGACAATGAAGAGCCATTTTCATATCTAGTCACACTGAGGATGAATCTTATAAGACAACAAACTGCCCAGTGCCATTCCCTATATATAATAGGTGTTCAACAGTAGTTGTTTCAATGATGATGTTAGCAATGATGATATGAAAGAGCAAATGCAATGTAAGGCCACAACTAGGACTGTGATGTGAAAATGGAAAGACTGTTCCAGATTTTGCAAATGCTCTGGATCATAATATGTAAAAGTGGAAGATGGAAATAAAAGAAGATTCCACTTTTAAAGTAAGGGAGATTTAAAAAAGAATATATTAGTAAAGAAAAAACTGAGAAAAATGAGAGATTCTTATGAGTTACACTTACAAATAACATAATTTCTCTATGTTTTAACACATTTATGTAGCTCCTCGACATACACACCAAAGAGTTAGGGTCACTATCTGCCATGGAAGAAAATACTATGACTCAACAGTCCTCCAAGTACTAGGAAAAGTACTGGAAAGTCATATTGAACTGAAATTGGAACCCCAAATACATTATTTGCCTTAAACAGGCAAAGAAAGGGGTTGACTGAAATCAGAGAAGGTTTACTTTGTAATCAGAAAAGAATCTTTCACGGTCAAGTATGGAAGGCTTGCTTATTACAGCACCTTGATTAAGAGTTTTTAAAGTCCCTATGCATTCATTCAACAAATGCCTATTAAAAGTCTTCTATATGCCAGTCACACAGGACTTGTGTACAAGTCTCTGGGGCACAGAGAAATATGAATGATATGACATGTCTTCAAGCTGTCTATAATCTCACTAGAAAAACAGGCATGCACATATAAAAGGTGAAAGAGCAACATCACATTTAAACATAACATAGTTGCAGTATAGACTAGGAAACAATAATATTGTATCCTTTAACTACATTCTTAAACAAATAATTGCTATTGTTAGGTAACAAAATAGTAAGTGGTACCTAAATAAAAAGCAAGTGTGATACAAAAGTAAGTTTTCTGATTCAGGAAAAGGTATTCTAAAAGAGGTGCATTATATATGGAGTAAAGGAAGCAATGAAATGTGACCTACCGTGAAAGTACAGCATGAAAAATGGTATGAGGAGAACATTTTGATATTGGGGGGCGTTAGGGGGGTGGGAATCACACCATGAGGCAGTAGTTAATCAGTGTCCTTAGAGACCAAAAAGAAAAAAGAAAAAAGACCGGTCTGACTAGGACAGAAAGTTCTTATAGGGGAGTAGTACAAACTAAGACTTCACTGAATCTTTCAGCTGAGTCACTAAATATTTTCTTCAAAATCCTGTACTTTTCCTTTAAAACAAATGAACAAACAAACAAAAATGTTCTATGCCCATCTCCCCAGCTCTTTTGAACGTACTCCAATTGGGCATAGTGCTTTATCTTATTCATCTCTAAATCACTGTCCCTAGCACATAGTGTTTTATAAATGGTGGCTGAATGAATAAAATAATGAAGGTACAATTTATAAACAGCCAAGAATTCCAGACTAAAATGTCTGAACTTTATCCTACAGGCAATGGAAAATAAAGGTGTGATTAGCATGACCTATGCAGTATCACAGAAAGTTCTATTAGGAAAGTAATTTTGCATCAGAATGTCAAAAAGATTGAACCACGAATTAGAACCAAGAGTTCTAGTTGGAAGGCTACTGGAATAATTTAGGCAAAAGATGATGAAGATCCTGAGAAGAGAAAAAAAACATTGGATGTGATTTTAAGAAGAACCTTAACAGGATCTGCCATCATCATAAGATAAAACATGTACATACTAAATTCAGTCATGGAATAATATTAAATCTGATCCCTCCAGTACATATCTGAGGCTTGATATTTCTACCAAGTGGCCTTTTCCAGCTTCGGGTTGTATAAGAGCTCTGGCTCTCTCCCAGAATATCTCTCTAGTTTTGTGGACAGTAGTATTAGTTAGCCCTTATTCTAGGTCAGCCCAATTCTGCTTCCTATACCTCACCAAATTTAATTCTGTTCACTGTAAACATAAAAAGCTCCCCTTTTTCACTAATATAAGAACCTCTGAAGTAGTTGAAGACTGTGAACTGACTCCATCCCCACCAGTCTTTTTTAATAGACATGAAACATATACCATTACCTACATATATTATTTCCTGTATGTCTTCTTTAAGCTTACTATTTTCAAAATCCCTCCTGCAACATGGGTCCCAAGTGCCCAACATAATACTTCCAAATACTTAACATGCATAAAATACATTAGGACTGTTACTTCCTTTGCTCTTGTTTAGGAACACATATTTAACGACCAGAAATAAACAAAGTAGGAATTTAGATTAAAATGGAAATATTACTTCCTCTTGGGTAGGCTCTCCGGTTCTATTAACAAAAATCAAAATTACCAAATTTTGACAGACACATCACACCACTGTCTTCTTTGACCTTAGATCTATCTAAGTCTCCTTTGAGTATACATGTGTGCTGAGGTTACACGAGATCTAAAATTATTTCAATAATCATTTACTGAGTGCCCCCCAAATCCCAAGCTTTGTCAACTCTATCTCTGTATCTGTTCTCTAACAAGGTAGGTCCTATTAAGTATTCAAAAAACAAAAACCATCCTTATTTGCAAAGATGTTTATCTTAACATTATTTATAATACTGAAAAGCCAAAGGCAACTGAAATATCCTAGAATATGGAAATGGATAAGAAAGCAACAATACAGTCACTCGATAAAACCATAACCAATAAAATTTATTAAAAAATTGCTAACATAGAAAGTACTTACATTGCAGTATTAATGAAGAAACCCCCACAATATTATTAAAAAAGGTGATCCTAATCATAAAACAAAAATATGCATTGAAAAATTCGGTGACTGAGAGTGCAAACTGGTTCTGGGTAATTTAGCAGTACGAAGGGGTACCCAAAAAAAGCCAGAATTTTTTTATAAAAAATTGTATATTTATTCTTATATGTTGAAACTTCAGTCACCTTCAAAGTCTCCGCATTTGATGCAATACACCTATCAAGATGTTTTTTCCACTGCTCAAAACAGTTTTTGAACTTGTCGATTTTGATGCCTTTTAGTGCTTCTGCCAATTTTTGTTTCACCTCTTCCACATTCGCAAAATGTTTCCCTTTGAGGACTTTTTTATCTGGGGAAACAATAAAAAGTTATTCTGGGAGAGACTGGGTGAATAGGGAGGGTGGGGCACAGGGGTCATGCCATTTTTGGTCAAGAACTGCTGAACTGTCAGTGTGGTGTGGGCAGGTGGGCTCATAAGTCACCCATCATGAAATGGGCAAATGCATTGAAACAGTCTTCAAATAAATTCACTGAAGCTGAGCACAGCCTCTCACAACACCACCAGCTGGTACTCTGATAGAGATGGGTTCTCAAAATACTCACCTAGCAGCAGAAGCCTGTACTACAAGAGGCCCACCCTCCAGAAAATAATTCCAGTTTTTTGGGTGGTCCCCCCTCGTATCTATTATATATATGTACACACTAGAACCTAGGAGTTCCATGTACCCCAGAGAAACTAATACATTGGACAGAGAGATACTATGGATCTTAAAAGTAGATATCTCCTGTTATTTGCTTTTAAAAATCAGTATTCATCCATATTACTTCACAACTGCACCATATTTGACTGAATGAATGAATGTAAAATAATTTATATAATTCACTAAACAGCTGATAAGATTTTCAGACAGTTATTTTTGCCTTACTCTAATATAAACAAAGCTGCTATGTACATTCAAATACATGTTTCTGGATACATAGGTCTAAGCTTTTCTCAAGGATACAGACCTAAGTATGAAGTTTCTAGTTTATAGTACACATGCCAATCTTCAATTTTACTAGATATCGACAAATTATTTTCCAATGTTGTACCAATTTATATTCCCACTAACAATACATGAGAGTTCCTGTTGCTCGAAATTCTTGCCAACATTCAGACTTTTAAATTAATTAAGATTCATTTTATGCATTCTATTTTGGTGAATGGTCCATGCGTACTTGAAAAGAATGCATAGTGCCCTGGTCAGTGTGACTCTGTTGGCTGGAGCATCATCCTGTGAACTGAATGTCGCAGGTTCAATTCCAAGTCAGGGCACATGTCTGGGTTGTGGGTTCAGTGTCTGGCACATGAGAGACAACCAATCGATGTTTTTCTCCTGCATCAATGTTTCTTTCCCTCTTTCTCCCATCCTTCTCCTCTCTCTAAAATCAATGACCGTCAAGCTGGTTGACAGTGTTGTTGAAGTGTTCTGTATGCTACTGATGATAACCCACCTGAGTGAGCTGAACCTGGTCTTGATACACAGTATATGTCTATGCATTGTGGGACTCAGTTTGGCAACATTTTGCTTAGAATTTTTCCATCTATATTTATAAATGAGATTGGTCTGTCATTTTCCTTACTTGTATTGGTCCCAGTTCATTTCAATATCACAGTTATATTAGGGTTATATAATTGGTTGAAGACTATACTTCTGTTTGCAACACTGCATAATTTCTATAAGATTGAAATTATCCATTCCTTGAGTGTTTGGAACTTAGTTACAAAGCTCTCTGATCCTAATATTTTCTTTGTAGCAAAATTTAAACTACTGTTTTAATTTATTTAATAATTATAAGATCACATACATTTCCTAAATTTTTCCTAAGGTTTGGTAATTTGCATATTTCTATTAATATTCCATTTTACCTAAGGTGTTAAATGTATTGACAAAATGTTCATAGCATCCTCTTTTCTTTTTAATCTCTGCTGTATGTTTTGTCATCTTTTTCAAATCCAGTATTATTTACTTGTACTGCTTCTCTCTTTTGCTTTCCTTCCTTTCTGCTTTTAAATTTGTTTTTGATCAATCTTTACCAGAAGTTTGTCAATTTTATTAATTTTCAAACAACTAACTTTGGCTTTGCTGATGCTTTTCATCATATCTTTTTTTCTATTTCATTAACTACTTTCTAAAGTTGTTTTATTCATCCTTTCTCTTCTCCTTGGGTTTATCCAACTGTTCTTACAAACTTTTATTAATAATTGGATTTTGGCTAATGACTTTTACATTGCTTTTTAATGTAAGTATTTAAGACTAAAAAGCTTAATATAGCCCTGGCTGGTGTGGCTCAGTGGATTGAGTGCTGGCCTGCGAACCAAAGGGTCACTGGTTTGATTCCCAGTCAGGGCACTTGCCTGGGTTGTGGGCCAGGTCCCCAGCAGGGGGTGCTCAAGAGACAACCGCACATTGATGTTTCTCCCCTCTCTTTCTCCCTTCCTCCCCTTCTCTAAAAATAATTAATAAAATAAAAAATTTTTTTAATTTAAAAAATAAAGTTTAATATCAACTTTTAGTTGTATCCTGTAAGTTTTTATTAGTACTTTTATCATTTCAAGTCAGTTTAAAATATTTTAGTTTCCTCTACGATTTCTTCTTTTTGAGAATGATTAGAAATATTTCAAATGCCCAAATACTGTATGAGTTATTTTACCTTCTCTTTTGTTGATTTCCAACCACTTGTTTTGTTAACTTGTTTTGTCATAACAGAATGAGATACTTGTGATACTGATTCTTTTCAATTTGTTGAAGCCTGATTCATGGTTAGGTTTTTTAAATGTTCCTATGTTGCTTAGAAGAATGTGTGTTCTGCAGTTCTCTACATGTCCACTAAATCAAGCTGTTTATTGCATTATTAAACTTTTTTATATATTTACAGAATTCTTTCATGTATTCTATCATTATCCAATAGGCATGTGTTAAACTCTCACACGACTGTGAATTTCTCCTTGAGGTTCTAGCAAGTTTTGCTTTATGTTTTGAAGGTATGTTATTAGGTGCATGTATATCATTTTATAATCGTTGTAATTTTCCTGACAAATTGAACCATTTATCAATATATAGTGGCCCTCTTTATCTCTAGAAATGCTTTTTCCATTCACAAGTTTATTTGTTACCATATAGGTAGTCCACCTTTCCTTTTGTTAGTAGCTTGCTATATCTTTTTACAGTATTTTACATTCAACCCCTTGTAACCTTTTGTATTAGGTGTGTCTCTTATAAATAAGTAGGTTGTTTACTTATTTGTTACTTTTTCGTTTACTACTCTCTAATTATCTTTATTTTTTATCTTTATTATTTTTCTCTTTTAATCTTTAAAATTCCTTTTACCTGTATTATAAGATATATTTAGAGTTGTGTCTCCCAAATCATTTTATGATTTCTGTCTGTTCTACTTTTATTTCGTCTACTTTTCTCCTAAACTTTTTTGGATTGAATGAATTGTTGTATTGTTTTTTCCTGTTCCTTCCATTCCATTTTTCTTCCTTTACTAGTCTGAAGGCTATATAATCTATTTCAATTTTCAAAATGATTACCCTATAAAGTCTACTAATAACAATATTTTAGAAGCACTTAAAAAATGTTAAGGTATGTACACATAAAGATGCATCTTTATACAAGAGAAACACTTTATACTGAGAGAAATATACAGGTAAATGAATAATTAATTTCATAGCAACATCCATGGTCACCACCTAAGGTCAAGAAATATAGCTTTGCCACCTTCCCAGAACAACCCTATGCCCCATACCAATCTCCACTCCATCCTCAGCCTCTAAAGCAGCTCTGTCTGATATAAATGTAATAAAAGTCACATAAGAAATTTAAAATTTTCTAGTAGCCACATTTTTAAAAGTAAAAACCAAAAAAGGTGAAATTAATTTTAATATATTTTACTGAAACAATATATCTAAAATATTATCAACTACAACATGTAGTCAAATAAAATTTTATTATTGAGATAATATATTCTTTTTAAAGTACTAAGTCTCTGAAATCCAAAATGTATTTTAAACTTATAGCACATCTCAATTCAGAGAAATCACATTTCAAATACTCCATGAGACACATGTGGCCAGGGGCTAACCTTATTGAAGCTTTGTTCTAGGAGTGATCACTATTCTGACTTCTGTGGTAAGCTGTTCCTTGTTTTTGTTTTTTGAGCATTCTTATTTTTTAAAAATAATATTATCATCTTTACAGCCCTAACAATATAGTTCCATTCTTTTTGTTTCTGAATGGAAACATAAATGCAATTATACTGTTTTCTTTTATACTTCCTCGTTTTATTCAACATCATGTGTGTAATATTCATCTATGTCCTTGAATGTAGTAGAAGTTCATTCATATTCATTGCTCTGTAGTACTCAATCATCAGCATAAACTGCAATTTATCCATTTCATTACTGATGGACAGTCGAGTTGTTGCCAGTTCTTAGCTATTGTTTACACAAGGCTTTAAACAACCTTTGTAAAAGCCTCAGGTATACACGTTAGTTTTTAAGACTTTATACCTAGAAGTGGAATTGCTGGGTTATAGGATATATATATATATATTTTTTTCAATTTTACTAAGTAATCATAAACTATTTTTCAAGCTGATTATGCCTACTTACACACTTATCAAATTAACAAAAGTCCCTGTTGTTCCACATCTTCACCAAAACTTATTATTTTAAGACATTTTAATTTTTACCCACCGGGGGAGGGACTGTATTACCAGTATCTCAGGTAGTTCCTTGTTAATGAAAATGTTTATTCTTGTCTAGACAATAGAAGGACTTTTAGAATGCTTTAACTGATTATAGAATCTGAACTTACATCCAATTTAAGCTATCTTGACTTTATAATTTCCACATACTAGGTATTATCATTTCACACAGCAAATATTTGTTAGTAATTGCCCACAAACTTACTTTCTTTTCTCACTATTCTTCCTTCTCAGATATTCCTTCTGGGGATTTTCTTCTTCTTCTTCTTAAAATACATCCTTAAGAAATTCCTTTGGTGAAACTCTTTTGGTAGTGAACACTTCTAATTTTATGTCTGAAAACACTTTTACTTTATCTCATGCTCTGCATGTTTTCAAAGGGTAGACAATTCTAGGTTAACAATTCTAGTTATTTGCTCTCAGTTCACTGAACTTATTTCACTGTCTTTTGGCTTCAGTTGATCCCATTGAACACTTACCTGTGTTTATCCATTATTCCCTTTTTCTCTGGCTAATTTCAAGATTTTTTTAAGATTTGTTTTTTAAATTTGGGGTTCTTCAGTTTTAATGAGGGACATGTTGATGAGGATATCTAACCATTTACCCCACTTAGAATTCACTAGACTACCTGGATCTGAATATTCATATTTCACCTACTCTGACACATTCTTAGCTAAATATCTTTTTAATATTGCATCTTCTCCAATCTTTCTATTCTTTTCATCTGGAACTATGATTTGAATGTGAAGGAGGCTTTCTTACTGTTCTCTTAATCTCTTTTCATATTTTTTAATCTCTTCTTTGTGTTCCATTCTGAGTAATTTCTTCATATCCATCTTCTATTTCATTAATTCTCTCCTCAAGCCATGTCTAATCTGGACTTCTGGACAAGATGGAAGCACAGGTAGATACACTTTGCCTCCTTGCACAACCGAAAGGAGGACAACAACAAATTTAAAAACAAAAAACAGGACAACTGTAAAAGCATAATCAATAAAATGTATTTTTTTAAAAAAACAAAACAAAAAGCAAAAAAAACAGAACTGCCAGAAAATCGAACTGTATGGAAGTCCAACAACCAAGGAGTTAAAGAAGAAACATTCATCAACCTGGTAGGAGGGGCAGGGACTGAGAGGGAAGCTGGGGCAGAGGGGACGCAGGAAGGGGGCAACTGGAGGACTGGGCAGGCGAGATGGCAGCTGATGATCCCACATTTGCATGTGGATAAACCAGCAGGATCAACAGGGGAGCAAGACAGGCCGCGCAACCCAGGGTTCCAGCATGGGGAAAGAAAGCCTCAAAACCTCTGGCTATAAATATCTGTGGGGGTTGCAGCAGCGGGAGAAACTCCCAGCCTCACAGGAGAGTTTGCTAGAGGGGCCCACAGGGTCTTAGAACATATACAAACCTACCCACCCAGGAACCAAGACCAAAAGGGCCCAATTTGCTTGTGGGTACTAGGGAAAGTGACTGAAAGCCATCCAGAGCCAGACTAAGCAGCACTGTTCCCTCTCAGACCCCTCCCCCACATACAGCATTACAACACAGCCATGTAAGTTGCCCAGCCCAGGCGAATACCTAAGGCTCCGCCCCTTACAACATTAACAGGTACGCCAGAGACAAAAAAATATGATCCCAATGAAAGAAAAGATCAAAGCTCCAAAAACAGAACTAAAGCAATGAAGAGATAGCCAACCTATCAGATGCAGAGTTCAAAACTGGTAGTCTGGATGCTCACAGAATTTGTTGCATCTAGTCGCAGAATAGAGGAAAAAGTGAAGGCTAAGCAAAGTGAAATAATGAAAAATACACAGGGAACCAACAGTGAAGGGAAAGAAATCAGGACTCAAATCAATGGCTTGGAGCAGAAGGAAGAAATAAACATTCAACCAGAACAGAATGATGAAACGAGGATTCAAAAAAATGAGAAGACGCTTAGTAACCTCTGGGACAACTTTAAATGCTCCAACATCCCAATCATAGGGGTGCCAGAAGAAGAGGAAGAGCAAGAAGCTGAAAACTTAATCTGAAAAAATAAGGAAGGAGAACCTCCCCAAAGGAAACAGAGACTCCCAGGGAGTCCAGGAAGCTCAGACAGTCCCAAAGAAGTTGGACCCAAGGAAGCACACACCAAGGCACATCATCATTACATTACCTAAGATTAAAGATAAGGACAGAATCTTAAAAGCAGTGAGGGAAAAGGAGACAGTTACCTACAAAGGAGTTCCCGTAAGACTATCAGCTGATTTCTCAATGGCAGCCTTACAGGAAAGAAGGGGCTAGAAGGAAGTATTAAAAGTCATGAAAAGCAAGGACCTACATCCAAGATTACTCTATCTAGCAGAGCTATCATTTAGATTGGTAGGGCAGATAAAGTGCCTCCCAGATACAATAAAGTTCAAGGACTTCATCATCGCCAAGCCCTTATTATATGAAATGTTAAAGGGACTTACCTAAGAAAAAGATCAAAACTCTGAACAGTAAAATGACAACAAACTCACAACTATCAACAGCTGAACCTAAAACAACAAACAAAAACAAACTAAGCAAACAACTAGAACAGGAACAGAGTCACAGAAATGGAGATCACATGGAGGGTTATCAGCGGGAGGGAGAGGGGAGAATAGGGGAAAAGATACAGGGAATAAGAAGCATAATTGGTAGGTACAAAATAGGGGGAGGTTAAGAATAGTATAGAAAATGGAGAAACCAAAGAACTTCTATGTAGGACCCATGGACATGAACTAAGTGGGGGAATGCTGGAGGGAGGTGGGGTGCAGGGCAGAAGGGGATGAAGGGGAAAAAAAAATGGGACAACTGTTTAGCATAATAAATAAAATATACTTTTTTAAAAAGCCATGTCTAACCTAAGAATTTTCTTTTTTCACATCTGACTTATTAAATTTACTGGTGTGTTATTCTTTCAATCTTGGACTTCTTTAATTAGTTCTTTTATTTGCTGTATCTGATCACACTACTATCTTCAGTCTTTGTGACCTTAATTCTGCAGTTTCATGCTTTTGCTAATTCATAATAATGGTGGTTTTTTTACTCAGGCATTTCTTTTTAAATTGTGACTCCATGTCCCTCAAAAATGCATCTATTGTGATTTTGTGTCACTCATGTAAAGAGCTTTCTCTGAGAAAAGATACACATTTTATAGAGGCCTAGGAACACTAATAACTCACCTCAAACTAAATCTTCACCTTGGACTTTCTTTGAGACACACAAGCAATGTTAATTCTATCCCTAAATCAACTGAATGTAGGCTATAATTAAGAATTCTCCGGCTCCTTATATCTAGAGCTAAGAGCAAGTTCATCCTCAGAGTACTTCCCTGTTAAGGATTCTGGTTTTATGTGAAGATCTCTGATTTTTTTGTCTCTTAAACTGCACATCACTCTTTAAAACCTACAATCTAGGTCACCAAGATTGGCAGATACCCCTACCCCGGAGCCTCTTGAACAAATGCCAGTTCTTACATTTGTGAAATCACTCTCTGTCTGTCCTTCTTTCTTAGACAGTTTCCTTACTTCTCTACCAGCTCAGTCATGTTTTGGAAATGAAGTTACTTACAGCCAGCATATTCAGTGTTCTATACCAGATGAATTTTCTCTGAACATTCGATCTACCACATGGCCACAAATTGAACACAATCTATTTTTTAAATTTAATGCATGGCCCTGACCAGTGTAGCTTTGTTGGCTGGGCATCAATCGTAAAGCAAAAAGTTGCCAGCTTGATCCCCAGTCAGGGCACAGGCCTGGGTTGCATGTTGGATCCCTGGTTGGCCGCATATGAGAGACAACTGATTGATGTTTCCCTCTCATATCAATGTTTCTCTCCCTTTCCTTCTCCCTCCCTTCCCCAAACTCTCTCTCGCTCTCTTAAAAATAAAATAAATGTATGACCTTAGACTGGAAATTTAATAAAATCAATGTATCATCTCTAGTTTTAGTTTTCTTTGTGAAATGGATATAATAACAGTACCTACCTCATAGAGTGTTGTGAAAATTAAATAGAAAAATTCATACAAAGTGCCTAGGGCATAGGAAGCATGTAAAAAATACTGGCAATTATTATTACCATAATTGATTTGGCCTCAATATTATAAGCTATTACATTTTGTTTTTAGAGTCTTAGCTTTACTATTGAACAGCTATTACTATCAGCAACATATATCATGTAAATATATTACACATGTCTTCTTTTCTACCAAAATAAATTTTTTTTAACTATTTCAGTAGGACCAAGAACACATCTTGGGTTAAAGACCCTAGAGACATCAATCACATGTATGATTGTTAAACCACATTTGTTGAGCTTGCTTTGAAATTCTTTCACGGTGACATTTTTGTGAATTGATCACTGAAAAAAATTTTAAGATCTTTATAATGAATTTTAGGATCTTAGATTTGCCACTATACTTGCTTTGTAGTTACATGTAGATGGTATGTCTTGTACTTGCCAAATATAACCATAAAAATCATTCACCTCCAAGGGGAAAAGATAAGTAAGATAAAAGATTCAGTGGCCTAATCATAAAGTCGGCAAAGTAAGTATTGAGTATCTTATGGAAATCACCAAAGTATAGTTTTGGATACTGTCAAGCAGGAATACTGGTATTCTGAAGAAAAGTAACGGCCTTTCTGAAATCTTTAAAATTCTGAAGTAGAAATATTATGCTATATTAAAGCAAAATTACAAATAAATCTGTCATTTTAAAATAAAGCATAGCCCTGTTAACTAGAAACAAGATACAGGCCCTGAAAACAATGTATCTGCTAACTTCATTAGACACATGCAGAGGCCTCTAGCCCTTAAGTCATCCTCTAACAAAACAGCCACAGTGATCGCTTCTTTGGTCTCCTTCTTAAAATCCAGGTAGAGATGTCTTTGTTTGCCTATTTTAACATTTCTATAATGTTACTTCATTTTCCACTAAAATATAAACTCAAGGGTAGTAGACATAGTCTAAGTTCCTTAAACAGTGATTAAGATATAGTAACTACTGAATAAATAATTATTGGATGAATGAATTTAACTTCCAGTTGAGAACAATGCCATATTTTAAAGTCAGCCCCTCCAAAATACATAAAGTAACTAAAGAGATATTTGTGATTAAAGCAAATGTATAGTATATGATAAAACTGATGGAAAAAGCAACCTGGAATATTATGTAGTCAAATAAATATGATGATGTAGAGCCACATTTGCACTCATGGAAAGATGTCCACAATGTATTATTAAGCTATATAACAGAATATTTAACTCATTTAGAAAAATAAGACATACATGTAAGTGTTTACCACTATCTGGAAGAGTGGTTATCTTGAGTACTGGGGATTTAGGTGAATGTTGCTTTTTTTCCTTTATTGCTTGAGTATTTTAACAATAACCAAAGGTTATTTTATGGTCAGAAAAATGTAAAACTGTTTTCTTTCTGGGGGAAAAAAAAACTGGACAAGCAGGCAAGCAAGTGGGCAAGTGACACACAGAACACACTTGTCATGACACATTCCCTAAACCTAACTTAACTCTATGACTCACAGAGGTCTTGTCATATAAACTGCTTATAGATATAGACTATCAGCCAATGATTTCACACATTCTTCTATAGGTAAAACTAAATAACCTTTATCTCTTCCAATACTTACCTATTTTATAACATATCTGACTTATTTCATTTAGTGCTCCAGACATGTGATACCATTCTCCCATTTATAAGGTGCTTTGGGATCTTTCGAAAAGGGAAATGTTATGCAAAAGAAAAAAAAATCAGGTCAGTTCTTCCTTATTACCGAAAGTCCCTTAAGGGCTATAGGAATGGAGTCTATGCTCATTTAGAGAGGCCAGAAACATCCAGATTACCATTCAAACATAGTAATAATAATTTTATAAATCATACTAAACAGGAATTATTATGGAAAAAAGCATATATTTTCATATATCTAATGAAGCACTGCAAATATGGCTACAATCTATAATTTAGAACAAATATAGTTATAGAGATACTAGAGAAATTCTCTAAGAAACATAATTTTTTTCTCTTGGATTATTGAATTTCTTTTCACAAAGATACATAGTTTAGGCCTAATATAAGAGCATATTCACATAACTGTAACTGTTCCTGACACATTCTCTAGGAAACAGGAAACAAGACCTCTTCCTATAAAAGCGACCGAAGTTATTAGTAACTCTCCTTGAGCCATCAGGTCTTATAGAAACTCACATTTCCTCAAAAGGATTAAATCAATAAATCCTAAAATTTCTCTATTATAAAGAGGCTCCAGAGACAAAGGTCTAGATTCAAATCCCATCACAGCCAGCTTGTATGGATGTACGCATAGGAAGTTGTACTCAGAGCCGCACCAGCACAATAATGTTAGTACTATTATTATGCATATGCAACTGGCAAAAATGAAAGACTAAACTAGCAATATGAGCAGAGGCAAATAATTCAATTTCTCTGAGAACCAATTTACCCATTTCTAAACATAAACTATAAACCAAATGATGCATCACAGCTTTTCTCACTGTGTCCCCTATATGCACTGTCAGACAGCCCAACAGTATGTTCTGATAAATGACTCCCACAATATTTCTCAAGAGTGTTCTCCTGACACTGGTCCCTCAAGATGCTAGTTGAGTCTGGTGTTTTTTTGTGTTTTTTTTTAAGGTAATGTCACATAAGATTTTGTTTAATGAGTTTTTAGATTTATTTATTTTTAGAGAGGGTGAAGGGAGGGAAAGAGGGAAAGAAACATCTATGTGAGAAAGAAACAATTGATTGCCTTTCATAAGCACCCCATCTAGAGACCGAATTCGCAACCCAGGCAGGTACCCTGACCAGGAATCAAACTGGCAACCTTTTGCTTTGTGGGACAATGCCCAACCAACTGAGCCACACCAGTCAAAGCAAAGTCACTAAAGTTTTAAAAATGCTGTACACTGCATTGTTCTTATGGGGAATGCCAAAGATATCAGCATTTTAAAGGCTGAGACGTTCTGATAAACTTCGTTTTTGTCTAGTATTTCTCAAATTCACTTTGAACATGGATAGTTTATTCTTTCCCCATTATCTTTCAGAACAGTTTGTTCCATGAAACATACTTTTTAGTTCATTCTCTACTGTTTTACAAGCCATGGTCCCCATTGTTACCTGCTTCTTTAAGGACAAGACTTCTCAAGTTCAAACGATACTTACCTTGGAACTAAAAAGTTCTTACTAGGGGTTTTAAGAAGTGTGATTAGTATTAAAGGAGAAGAAAATAATCACTTGGCAAAGTTAAGTATTAAGAGAACAAAGGCAATCATGAGAAAGCCACTATAACAGCCAATGATGTTGAATATCTTTAAATGTGCTCTCCATACCATTTTAGCAGTCCTTTTTTTTTTAACTGAAACTTTCCTAATTTGCCCAGTGCACTAACATATTCTTGACTTGCCACCAGACTTTCAAACTATCCAAATTCAATCACAGTATCAATACTCTCAGTGGCTACCTAGAATTCTTCGGTTCCTACTATCCTAATTGTGATTATCATTTAGCACTGTTTACTGATAATCCAGCTCTCCTCTCCTTCCAGGCACATGCTCAGATTTTACTACCTGGTCCTTTCTGGTTGGCTATGTGACTATGGCCAAAGATTTGTGAACAAGATTTATGAACATCTGTTACTTCTGAGGTGGTAAGACAAAATCCCAAAGTTGCTCTACTTCTGGAAGGACAACAGTGCTTGAGAGATGGTGGTTGCACTGTTAGCCCTGGTTCCTATGTGACTAAAATGAGCACAGTCACTTTGAAATAAGACACATATTTTTATTGGTCTCTGCCCTTGGGATCCTTGGTGGGTCCTAAATGGGTGCTGCTCACCAGAAAGACTAAGCTATATTAAGAACCTCAGAATTTTCAGAACCACTCCTCAACTCCTCCAGGCAGGGGAAAGAAACTGGAAATACAGTTAATGATTGATCCTATGTGATGAAGCCTCCATAAAAATCCCAAAAGTATGGGGTTCAGAGAGCTTACAGGTTGGTGAACCTGTAGGGTAATGTACCCCAATGGCATAGAGACAGAAGCTCCTGTACTCAGGAACCTCCCAGATCTCACCATTTGTACATCTTATCTGTTTTACTATATCCTTTTCATATCCTTTAGCAACTGTTTTATTGGGTTGGCCAAAAAGTCCATATGGTTTTTTCAATAAAAGACATATTTTTCATTTTCACCAATAATCATTTCCACCAACTGATCTGATATTTTGAGTGTGGCAGCTACCTTCCACATGGTAGAATATTGGCTGTTTTCAGTTAATGTCTTGATTTGATCACTATCAACTTCAACAGGTCCACACAACCGAAGAGGATCATCCAGCGAGAAATCTCCAGCACAAAATTTTTACAAACCACTTTTGACACATTCGACCAGTCACAGTACTTTCTCCATATTGCACAAACCTTTTTTTTTTTTGCGTTTCAGTTGTATTTTTACCTTTCTTGAAATAATAAAGCATAATATGCCAAAAATGTGTATTTTCATCCGCCCTCAATATTAAAATGGGCTACACAAAAATTCACCAATTTTGATAAGTTCTTAAAAAACGCACGCTGATATGACAGCTGTCACAATACAATCTAACAAAATTGTTTCAAATGAAGTTAAAGACAACTAAGCACTTACAGGAGCCATCTTAGGGGAAAAAAACCAAACTTTTTGGCCAACCCAATACTTAATTACGTGAGCCGCTCTAGCAAATTAATTTAACCTGAGAGGTGATTATGGGCACCTCTGGTTTACACTCAATCAGTTGGAAGTACAGGATACAACCTGGACTTGCAACGGCATGGAGTTGGGGTGAGGGGTGGTCAGGGAGTGGCAAGTCTTGTGGGACTGAGATCTTAATCTGTGGGATCTGATGCTAACTCCAGGTGGACAGTGTTAGAATTGACTTACATTTTAAGACTTCCCGCTGATATTACAGAGAATTGCTTGGTGTGGAAAAAAACAAAGCAAAACCCACATTTAGTAACCAGAAGTGTCAGCAGCGAAGTGTTCTGTGTGAGTTGTAAAATAGGCACACAGGAAGGAGGACTGAGTGGTTTTTCCGAACACAGCCACCCACAAACACACATGGATGTGGTATTAGAAATAAACCTCTGTTGTACTAAAGCTATAAAGATTTGGAAGTTGTTTATTATAGTGATACAACCTAAACTTAGCCTTTCTCAGCTGGGGTTCCACAAGAGAATTAAGCCCACAGAAAATTATCTGAATGACTTATCTTTCCAATTCCTCCAAGGATGGCACATAGCTAGTGCCATCCTAGAACACAAGTGGCAATAGGGCAACTCTAGTTAGGAAGGGCTCACCAAGCCAATCATCATGCTGACATAACACATATTTTCACTGTCCCTATGTTTACACGAGGGAATACTACTAGGGAAAACAGCAGAAATTTGAAGACTGGTTTTGCTACAAGTGCATGCCATATAATTATAACTGAGTACCCAATCCTGCTTAGCAATTCTATTACAAATCTATTGATTGCCTTTTACATTGACCACAACAGAGCCTGGATAATGTGGTATATATCCTGTGATCTTTGAAATGACAAAAACAGAGTGTAAATCTCAGCTCAGCCATTACTAGCTCTGTGATTTCTGGCAGGTCACTTCATTTTTCTAAACTTGCACATTCTCATCTAAAAAATGGAAGTATTAATGACTACCTGATAAGATTATTCTAAGGACGTAAGTATGTAAAGCCCCAAACATAAACTCAAAGCTCATATTAAAAACATACATCTGTCAAATTCCCAATCCAACCCACCTGAGGTCTTGCAATAGACATGTACTTCATTACCTTCCCTATGAAGAATATAATTGCAAAATAAACAGATATGGTCCCTACCTTCATGGGCCATGGTGTCAAAAAAAATTTACAAATTGTGATAAATCCTATGATGGAAGGAGTCCTAAAACAACAGGGAAGATCTAGCAAGGGTGGTTAAGAAAGGCCCTCCAAACAGGAATATTTAAGCTGAGACTTAAAAGATGGAAAAGCATCTAACCATTCTGTCTTATCTTATCACCTCCATAACCTTGGCCTACCGCCAGCTATCATCTCTCTCTCTCTCTCTCTCTACTACTCTCCATCACTCTCCATGGGCTACTTGACCTCTAAGCATAAATATGCACAAGCCTTAGACTTATCAATGGGCAGAGGAAGTGGTCACATACCTCATTTGAATTACTATCATCTCTAGCTATTTATTTTCTATTTGCCACCATTAAAGATATTTAAAGGAATGGCCAAAGCCTTTCAAAAGTAGGGTCCCCAAAAGTGGAATATTCATTTACTTTTTAGAAATAACAGTTTTACACTTCCGATCAAGATGGAGACATAGGTACATACACTTTGTCTCCTTGTACAACCAAAAGAAGGGCAACAACAAATTTAAAAACAAAAAATAATCAGAACTGCCAAAAAATTAAATTGTATGGAAGTCCGACAAACAAGGAGTTAAAGAAGAAACACTCATCCAAACCAGTAAGAGGGGCTAAGACAGGCAACTGGGGTGGAGGGGACGGGCAGCAACGGAATGGCTGGTGGACTGGGCAGTCCCACATTTGCGTGCAGATAAACTGGGGAACAACTGGGGAGTGAGAGACCTTGCAACCCATGGTTCAGTAACGGGAAAAGAAAGCCTCAAAACCTCTACTGGTAAAAACCTGTGGGGTTTGTGGTGGCAGGAGAAACTGCCAGTCTCACAGCAGAGTTCATTTAAGAGACCCACAGGGTCCTAGAATATGCACAAACCCACCCACCCAGGAATCAGCACCATAAGGTCCCAATTTACTTATGGGTTGCAGAGGAAGTGACTGAAAGCCAGCCAAAAGCCAAGCAAGCAGCGCTGTGCCCTCTCTGACCCCTTCCCAACACATAGTGGCACAAAGCAGTGACATGGATTGCCTAGCCCCAGTGAATACCTAAGGTTCCGCCCCTCACAACATTAACAGGCATGCCAGAGACAAAACAAACAAACAAAAAAAAAAACCTGCCAAAATGAAAGAACAGATCAAAGTTCCAAAAATAGAACTAAGCGGAAAAGAAATAGCCAATCTAAAAAATGCAGAGTTCAAAACATTGGTAATCTGGATGCTCATAGAATTGGTGGAGTATGGTCACAAAACAGAGGAAAAAGTGAAGGCTAAGCAAAGTGAAATAAAAATATACTGGGAACCAACAGCAAAGAGAAGGAAACCAGGACTCACATCAACAATTTGGAGCAGAAGGAAGAAATAAATATTCGACCAGAACAGAAAAAAGAAACAAGAACTCAAAAAAAAGAGGAGAGGCTTAGGAACCTCTGGGACAACTTTAAATGCTCCAACTTCTGAATCATAGGGTGCCAGAAGGAGAAGGTGAAGAGAAAGAAATTGAAAACTTATCTGAAAAAATAAGGAAGGAGAACCTCCCCAAACTGGCAAAGGAAATAGAGACTCCCAGGAAGTCCAGGAAGCTCAGACAGTCCCAAAGAAGTTGGACCCAAGGAAGCACACACCAAGGCACACCATCATTATGTTACCTAAGATTAAAGATAAGGACAGAATCTTAAAAGCAGTGAGAGAAAAGGAGACAGTTACCTACAAAGGAGTTCCCATAAGACTATCAGCTGATTTCACAAAAGCAGCCTTTCAGGCAAGAAGGGGCTAGAAAGAAGTATTCAAAGTCATGAAAAGCAATGGCCTACATCCAAGATTACTCTATCCAGCAAAGCTATCTATCATTTACAATGGAAGGGCAGATAAAGTGCTTCCCAGATAAAGTAAAGCTCAAGGAGTTCATCATCATCAAGCCCTTATTATATGAAATGTTAAAGGGACTTTTCTAAGAAAAAGAAGATAATCAAAACTATGAACAGTAAAATGACAACAAACAACTATCAACAACTGAACCTAAAAAAATAAAAACTGAAACAAACTAAGCAAAGAACTAGAACAGGGCACAGAATCGCAGAAATGGAGATCACATGGAGGGTTATCAGTAGGGAGGGTGGAGAATAGGGGAAAAGGTACAGGGAGTAAGAAGCATAAATGGTAGGCACAAAATAGAGAGGGGGAGGTTAAGAATGGTATAGGAAAGGGAGAAGCCAAAGAACTTATATGCACAACCCATGGACATGAAACTAAGTGGGGAATGCTGGTGAGAGGGGAGTTGCAGGGTGGAGGGAATAAAGGGGAGAGAAAAAATGGGACAATTGTAATAGCATAATCAATAAATATATATTTTTAAAGAAATAACAGTTTTGTCTAAACTCCATTCATTGAAATATAATGGTTTTAAAAAACTGTATTACTTTCATATCCCCAAAAACCCATAGTTATGGTCCAGATACAGTTTCCTTGTAGCACAATGCTAACTTATATGTATATGATATGCACACATTGTATATGTATAAGCATATAATGGATGGGAAATAAGTTTTGAAATTGTAGCTTTAAAGATACCATGGATAAATGAGAAGTACAATGGGTACACCATGCTTTTTATCAAATGCTTAATAAAATGCTCTCATAATGCTCCTAACAATACTTATTTGGCCACTGGCTCTATAATTTCCTTTTAAGTGGGAATGTTCCTATGGCAAACTGAGGCCCACTCCAAATGACTCCACCTTCTTTGAACTAATATACCTCTCATGCTAGTAACTAAGAACTGCATATTAGCTTGTCAAAGAAAATATTTTGGCAGATCATAAAACTTCTTAATTAGCTCATAAGGTATTTACATACATTTTTAGTTGAAACATCATTCTAAATCACAAAAAAAGTCTTTATTTTACCATAGTTTATCATAAACATGTTGCAGCTACATGATAAACATGTTTACATATAGCTAGTGCTTTTACATGTAAAATTCTGTTCCATCAACAATGGAATTTTACAAGCTATAAATAGGACTGCTTTTAATGGAATGACAACAAAGATAGTATCATGTTTAGATATTTTTTAAAAACTTTTAAAATCTGAATAAAGAAAAATAAATTATTTAATAATGGAATTCAGATGTGAGAAAGTGGAATATAAATGTTAAAACTTTTGGAGAAATGATTAAAGGGAAAGAATGTGAAAAGAAGGAATTTTACCTAATGAAAAAATATCTCTGAGCAACTTTCTTTATAAATAACAACTGCCTATACTATTTCCTTCCTATATGTACTTAAAACCCTCTGAAATTGAAATCCTACTGTGAGGAATCTCAGTACCCTTGCACTCTGTCACACATGCTTAATATCATCAAGTTTTGAATGAAGGTGAAGTTGAGGAAGCTAGGTATATTTTCCTAATTTAACACTATAATCAACTTTCAAAAAATTAAATTGTATACTCTTTTAAAAACCATGGAACATACTGCATTGAGGGAATGAATATTACACTGAAGTTGGGCAGGCATACCAACCAAAAGCATTTCCAGATGGCAAAGAATTCACTGAAGCAAGAATTACAGAAGTATATTCTAAGCAATATTCTGTCTTTGATAATTTAGAGGCAGCCATGATAGCCACTACTTGTACATGACAGTCATATGAAATAATAAACCTTGCTAGCTATAAACATTACCAAATTCTGACACTATTGATTTATTATGTCTAACAGTGACATCAAACCAAACAACTGACAGAAACAATGTTACAGCTTTAAGAGCAGTTTGTCAACGATTAATACTGCCAAACGGGGTTTAGTTTTATGCTGGGACTGCTTGTCTAGCAGTTGTCAATCCAAGCAAAAATTACTACTGCCACACGTCTGCTAACACAGGCCCGAGGCGCCGCTCTGTTAGCCCTCATTACCCCATCACTGCAAATACAGATGCAAGGCCAGTCCCTATTTAATATGCGTGTTAATTATGCAAATTATTAATTGGGCTGGTGCTTGAGGACTTGTGTTTATGCCCAGATAGAGTCAATAACTGTATCACACAGCATTCTAAGCCCAACCTGTGACAGAAATAAAGCTGTGCAGAAAGCGACATTTTTCCATATTCCCAGTTCAGAACACTAGCTCTAAGCAGAGTATTTCACACTGATTCAGAACGAGGTCCCACATGGGAGACACAGAAACCACAGAATATATTTTTATTAATATATTTATTTGTTAATATTCCTTGCCTGATAGTGTTCATAATTATTTACAACATTCATTAAATTACTTTACCAAGTCCATTGTTTCTATAGCAAAAATGTTGAATGCACTAAATGTTAAAATATATTTTTATAGTTATTTTTTTCCAATAAGGCTATGGTTTTTGTCCTATTTATATTACATGTCTATAAAAATTGTATGACAAGATATTATGTTGTAAATTTTTTTATTTAAAAAAAAATCATATAGATTTAAACCTCCAAAGATAGAGAGCAAAGCTATAAGGTTTTTCCAATTAAAATTTACAGCAGACAATGTTGTAAATTTTATACAGTTGTAATGCTTGCTGCAGTTGTACTGAAATGGGAACTATTGATCAGTATGATTTCCCAGGATACATGAAGGGGGAACAAGGTATTGCACAAATAGAAACAAAACTTTCATTTGTAAAGCTTTCTATTAGACTTTACTGCCCTCATTTGGTTCTAGATGCATCTATCTAAACAGGAAAAAAGTCATATTCTCCCCATAGAATTACGATAAAAGTAGAAACAAAAAAATAAAAACAAAACACACAGTTAATCAAAAGTAACACCGTACTCTAGTAAAAGCATAGTTTTGATATACTGTCAAAATGATATCTATAATTTTATGAAAAGATAACTATCATGGAAGAAATTTTTTAAAAGAAAAAATCTTTACTTTGAAAATGAAAGTAAATCAATTAAAATACCACTATCAAAGCATGTACTAACAGGAAGCATTAATAATACATTTATAATATTAGAATTAGTTTCTATGAATGTTAAAGTGCTTTAAAAATTTTGTAAAGGTAAGTTATTAAGAGAAAGAGACTGAAAAACTTGGTATGTCAAAATGTGTTAATGAAAATATCACAGGCTCAATGTGAAATCAGCGTATTCAAGTTGTGCCTTCATAGACTGTTTCTCAACTAAAAATGAAACTAAAGTTCTGACACCCATTCTGCCTCATTTTGTTGCATAGTCTTGCTGGTCACATCTCAAACTTTTCTTGATCTTACAAATGATACAGATAGGTTTCAGTTATTCAACCAATAAAAGACAGAATTCATGTCCAGAGACCTCCATTCAGATAAATCAGAAAGAGAAAATTAAACTGACTTAATTTGATTTGGTCACCCCATGTCTGATACAGTCTAGCTCACTGATAATAAAAATCTCTACTATTTACCAGGTACCAACTTTTTCACAGGCCCTTTTCATAACATCCTGAGAAACAGATATTACCACATTTAATTAATGAGAACACAAAGTCTCAGAAAAGTTCACTAATTAGTCCAAAGTCATAACTGTAATAAATAGCAAAACTGGGAGTCTGGAGCCCAAAGCATCATGACCCCAAAACACAAGCTCTGTAAACCCAAGCTACCTGTCAACTGTCCTAAATAACAATGATTGCAATGCTTATGAATCCAAATGAACATCACTATGTATATGGAAAAGGAAAAGAAAGCAACAACATTTTATCTCTTTCAAAAATCTGAGATGACTGAATTAGTTGAAGCTATTTGAATATGATGCATCAAACACACTTATTCACTGAAAATTATAAAGGCATATTTAGATCCCCAGGCCTGAAGAAATGTTAATTTCTACAATTAGTGGTTTTCTCAGTAACAAATTTGCAAATACAATTTCAAAGACAATTATTTGAGAAGCAAAGGGTGTCCAAAGGTTGAGACTTTTTAATATTAAAAATAAATTCATTGTTTTAAAGGCAGCGCTATCTTGATACAAAGCTTGGTGCTCTCCAGGGATTCTATCACACTGCTCTGTATATAGGAGCCTATTAATATTCTTGTTTAAATAAATGCACGGTGTTTCACATTAATACCCATTTTATTAACTAATATTAAGCAGTAAAGTATCAACTCTATAAAATGTCTAAAAACTTTTTGTTTGGGTGTATTTCAATACTTATTTTTTTTAATTGTGATAATTTATAGGTAATTCAAACAGTTGATCAGTGAAAAACATTCATTCATAATAATTTAAAAATTACTTCAAAATAAAAAGTACACATAAACTCAAATGATCTCATCTTTTAATGGGGATACTTAGTCCTTTTACCCGGGTGATTTTAATTTTTTGGCTTCAATTTGACAGTGAAATTTCATGTTATTAAATTTTATACTTCAATAAATTTGAAGATGACTTTTCCTTTCTTTTCCTACATAAAGCCATCCAAAGGTTTGAACTGGCAGGGGTTCTTTGTGGTAACCAGGGCTGTATTTCAGAGTACCCTAAATTAAGTATAGTTTTCTAGCAGATGGCTGACATTTTTGTAAAACTGACTGAACTAAAAATGTGATTTTTTACACTACATTGGACTTTTCCCTCTTGGTGACAGTTCAACAAAAAAGAAAACATTAGAGTAAAAAGTATACTGGGAGAAACTATGTTTATAACTATAGACTATATTTATATTTTGAGATAAGCCAGTAAGACCCTAACTTGTCAACATTATTTATGAGTTAATTTCTGCACTTAAAGAAATTCTATATTCAAGTCAGGAGTATAGTTTAAATTCTGTGTGTGGAAAAAGATGGTGAAGTACAATAGCAACAAGGCCAAGGTCAAGTGTGTGACTCTAGGAAGGCCAATAAGTCACATAGCATACACACACTGATTCCACAGGACAGTACTGCAAATTGAGAAAAAGGAGAATTTACTTATACTCTGAAAGATAAGTATATCTTAATAAAATGCAGACAAAAAACATTAAAAATGAAACAATCTCCTCACCTCATATTAAGTAGTAAGAATATCCTCCAGGCCTACTAGGTATTGCTAAATACGCTAATTAACAACAACAAAAAAGTTTTTTATTAGTATTTATAAATTCCCAAGGCAGTGTGATCCTTTCATGCAACCACTGTAAAACATTCTGTTTAGAAGCAGAGGAAAGTTTCAGACAAATAACTGGAAATGGAATATTCTCATAAAAGGGTGTAAGAACTATGAATGTAATACTTCCTGGTAGAAAAACAGAATTTTGTATCACTTTCAATTCTAACATGTTTCACAACAGTATAAAAACAATGTGATGCTCTGACCAGTGTGACTCAGTTGGCTGAGTGCCATCCAGCAAAGCAAAAGGTCAGCAGTTCGATTCCTGGTCAGGGCAAATGCCTGGGTTGCAGGGCCCTGTCCCCAGCTGCGGCACATGTGAGAGGCAAATAATTGATGTTTCTCTCTCTCTCTTTCTCCCTACCTTCCCCTCTCTCTAAAATAAATAATAAAATCGTACAGAGAAAAAAAACCCAATGTGATAAACTGACCTAAAACACCCACCTTCAGTGCTTCCGGAGACTGCACATTAGTCAATAGTTTATTCAAAGACTGAACCAACCACTCCTTGATGTGTAGAAATTGGAATCTCACTGCAGAGTACAGTGCTTATTCCAAATATAGTCAATGATTCTAAAAGGCAAATTGCCCATCTTTTTTTAGCATTGATCACTTATAACATGGGGAATGTAATAACCCAGATAACCTCTCACATTAACAGCCTGAATTAAAACAGGTAAGAAACAACATTCTATTATAAAAGGGGGGAAAAAACAGACAATGGGTAGATCTAATAATGGGAAAAGATAACAAAGACCTAGGATTCTAGCATCTGGCACTAAATGAACTTTTTTGTAAACTGAATGGCGGTTTCCAAAACTGCTCCAAGCATCATTCCTTTGCCAAGGCAGTAAACAGCTTTTATCAGCAATAATGATGGCATAATCCCAGCTAAAAAGGAAAGTAACATATGGCAGCAGCCCTCCAAATACCATCCCGACAAAGTAGGGGGCATTTTTATTACAGCGTCCACTTGCAGAAAATCTGCCAGACATCTTCCCCTTTTCTCTTCTCTTTTTATTTATTTGCTTTTAAACAGGTTATCATCTTCTCTAAACTGAATTATCACATTTGGTAATTTTAAACTAATTATTCTTTTTTCTTAAATCCACTCACAGAGTTACACAAAGAGACTGCCACATCTAATGATGGCTAATAAAATAAAATGGAACTGCCTATTAAAAAAAATTTTTTTAAATCACTCAATAACGAATGTTTTTAATTAAGGATATTGGTACCTAGCATAATGTCATATGCACAGTGAGCACCCAGGAAGTAATTTATTTTAGAGTATAATAAGAGTTCTCAAGAAAACCAGGTGAAAAAATAATGCAGACACAAAATATTACTTGGTAGAAAGCTGATAAACAATGAACTACAGTAAACTGCAAACAACATAATCTATAAATGATCTTAATCTTATTTCATATGTGTTAAAATGTCAGGCGTCATAATATATAGCTCTGATCAAACTACAGTGAAATATTTCTTTAGGCCAACATACTGTTTATCAATAAAAGTGGAAAGGAGAAAGCTTCTATAAAATATCTCCTAATCGCCTGTGGAGTGGACTAATGAATCATAAATCCTCTCCAGGTTTTCTATGACGGACTTCCTATTTTCATTGACAAGTCAATGGCTGTCTTTTTTACCTAGGCTCTTGATCTTTCTTAATACTTTGGAAATATATTCTGAGAGTGACGAAGATGTTATTTGGATTCAGATTTTTATGTTATAATAAACAGAACTGGAAAATTAGTTTACTAATTAACACAGCAATTATTGTGTCTCACACATTTAACATCTTTTTATATACTTAGACAAATGCAAACTTTTGCTTACTTCAGGTGAATTTAGTGGCTGATAGAAGAATCAATGAAAAAGTAAAAGAATGTTAATATTTTTGACATCTCTTCCTATAAATATTTTTTTCAGGCTGAAAAATGTATTGTATCTAACAGCACCATTCACTGATGTGCACTACAGTTTACCACGGTGTCTATATTTCTGTTGTCAGTTTTCCAGTATCTCCCTTCATTAAACCTATCAAGTTTTCCTTTTGATCATGCAACCAAGGCCAGAAGACAGATATCTTCCTGGAACAGAGCAGTCTGCCAAGTCTTTCACAAGACCAGCTTAACCTCCCTATTGATTTTTTCAACATAGCAGCCATTCATTGTTTGTGACATTTGGCTGTCGGCTCTTTAACACCCTTCAACCAAATCAATTTCATATTTTTGTCAATGCTCTGCAAGAAGATGAGTAAAAATAGGAAGAGACTTAGCATGATTTAAAATGTTGATTTTCTCAAACAGTTTTAGCTTTAGTTTTCATAAGGTTTCTAAACTTAATTTGTGTCCTTATTTATAATTTAAAAAAAAACAAGAAAAACACTGTAAATTAAAATTTCTCAGTACAGTACTGACTTCATTATTAATGGATATTTTAAAATTTCTAATTTTCTTAATGTAAATTAATTCTTATACAATCACACACTACTTGGCCTAAACACTAGTAACATGTTTTCTGTGGTTTGGATATTTTAAAGACATTTAAGAAACACTTTAAGAGCTAATATTATACGGCATCATCATTATTGTTTTCAAAAGACAAAATATGTCAAAAAAACACAATTCATCATTTTGCTCAACCTTAAGTCTGAACTTCCAGTGTACCTGGATATTAACTGCCATGGACTACCTTTAAGCTGCTAATTCAAAAACTTCTGTTGACCTCAGTTAAAACAACATGTGAAAATCAAAGACACATATGTTCCAAATTGTGCCAAATCTCCCATCACTCAGAAAATCCAGCATATTCTCATGAACATAGATCAAGTAAGAACAAAACTCAAAAAAAGTAAGCATTGTCATCTTATTTTTGTTAGTAAAATGTTAAGCTACAATTTTATATTAATTACTGTGAGGTTGCCTGCTTTTACTGTTAATTATCAAAAGAAATCTTGAAATCACAATTAGTGATTTATCTAAATATATATCTAAGGGGAAAAAAGTGAGTTAATGAGTTGAAAAATCTGATGGTTCCTTTGGAACTATTATATATTTATCAAAAAATATAGATAATATGTAATTCCTCAAAATATACTATAACCGAATATACTTGTAGTTTGTTGGCATATTAATAGATGTTCCAAAAATATCCAAACAGTTATATTGTAGGGTAAGTAAAAATAAAGTTGCAAATGCAATTTTTAAGTGTAAGTACTTATCTAACACATCTAAATCATTAAAACCACAAATTAATGATCTCACAATTCCAGTAGGGCCTATGGAGCCTTTTGTAAATGCTCCATACATACGTATATGATGCACATACATACATATATGATGCACATACATACTTTGGGTGCTGCCAAAATGTAAGTAATAATATTTCATCAAATCTAAGACACCGTAAATTTATGTGCTTTTTTAAAGAAAAAAGTTTTTGCCGATTATACCATGACATTACATTTGATTGTTAGAGGCATCCTAACTTCTAATATGTTAAAATGTGGGAGGAAATAAACTTTTTAGAATCAATGAAACATGGTAGTAATGAACTAGAATAACACCTAGTATTAGTTCTTTATGTGTACCATTTTAAAATGTGCATGTTAAATATTGTGACAAAGCACTTCAAGTCATTTTGAACATTAACATGATCTTTTGCCTAGCAAAATGACTCCCACTAACTCCTTATGGATATGCTGATATATAAAGTACAGTGTAATGAATAATGCACACACAAGGAAGCCATATCGTATCTGCCATACTTGCAAATACATCATTCTGAAAAATTCATCTAAACAACCAATAATCTATGGCGCATTCTTCCTAACAATGCTTGTGAAAGGAATACTTTGGAGTTAGAAGGACTCACATTTGAATGAGGGTCTGCCACTCATTAGTTTTGTGATCCTGGGCAAGTTTCTTAACATCTCTGAGCCTCAGTTTTTTAATTAATAAACGAATAATACCTGCCTTTCAGACCTACTATGAAAGTCAAATGAGATAAGGTATGTCAAAATTCTTAATAGAGAACCTGGCAAATTGTAGGTGTTCAATAAATGTTTCTTTCTTTTCTTCTTACTACCAAACTATTGCAAAACCTGAATTAAAACCATACAAAAGCTAATGAATAGCTGATTATAGATCAATCTGATATAAATATTTAAGATATTGCTAATGGATCCTAGGAAATCATCATACATTATCACAGAATGCACATAGCAGCCAGATTTGATTAGATCCACAAAAATGCAATGTTCTGTAAGTGCAGGAATGTATCTGTTTTGTTCACTATTGCATCTCTAGAATCTAGAACAATGCCTAGCACATAACAGGCATTCAGTAAATATTTTTGAATGAATGAGAATTTCAAGAACTTTTGATTTCCAATCCCACACCAAATTTTAACTTGGTAGCAACTCAATGAAGACAATGTAGTAAAAGACTATTTTCTTCCACCTCTTCCATCCTAAAATTACTGACCATAACAATGTTAATCCTTATACCAATAATTCAACAGCAATCCTCTAACTAATTCAACAACAATTTATTGAGCATCTTCCATCAGAATAAACACAATGTTAGGTATTAAGGAAAATAAACCTAAGTAGTAGAAGATAAGAATTGCTGTCTTCATAAGACAAAATAATGGCACGCTTGAAACTAGACGTAATCAAGTTTCAAAACGACCCACATAGACAATAATTTCCTCCCTAAGAGACTAAATTAAAATAACTTAGAACATGATTAAAAAATATGCAAGAATGCTGGAAACAAAAGATGATATGAGGTGGTTTTAGGTGAATGACGTGCTAATCCAGAGGTAATGACTGTTCAACAGACAATGAGGGATATTCTAAACACTCTACCCTATGTAAAGTCCATAGGTTCCAAAATAGAGATCATTAGCTCACTAAAGCAGAGGTGGAAATATTTCACTCAAGGTCAGTTATGCAGGATGAAAGAGCAACAATGAACTGGACATGAACAGTCAACCTGTTAGGTCTAGCAATGATTCTCAGTCAGCCTACTCTAGCACCTGTTCAAGTCAACGTATTTTTACTGATGCTGCTGTGTGCCGGGCCCTGTGTGAAGCATCTGGGTATACAAAGATAATAAGAAACACACCTATCACAAAAAGCTATTAGAGGAGAGAGCACTTAATTTAGATTGCAGTGATCTATTTGTGCCTCTGCAATTACAATCATTCTACAGGTTAAATTCATAGGTTGAAAGATGAGACAAGATAGTCTACTAGCGAATATCAGTCCCTAGACCGTGCTTTGCTCATTTGAGCAAATGGTAAGAAAAGTTACTATAGAAAGAATATAGAGTCTTTATTGAAAAGCTGAAAAATACATAAAAGTATAAAGAAGAAAACACAGAGAATACTATTTCCAGCACTGAGAGGCAGCCATTATATAAAGTAAATATTTGGTCTTTATTCTCTCAATAATTTTTGCCCTATATGAAAGAACTTCGGGAAAAATCTAAGAACACGTTATGCTGCTATTTTACAAGCCGCTTTATAAATTTAACATATTGGACATTTTCCATAATTAGGCATTCTTCTAATCTTCTAAAACATGATTTAAGACAATTATATGGAATTCCATCATATGACTAAAGTATAAGTTATCCATATACCTATTTTCACATATTTTAATTTTTCATAATTTTGTTCTTAGGAATAATGCTGCAAACTAGACCACTGAATAAACAGTACATATAGGAAAGTTTTTCCTTATAGATGATTCCTAATAATAAATGAAAAAGAAATAATAGAAATATCTCCACTTTGCAATCCTAAATAAACTGATATAGGCATTAAGCATCAATAACTGCCAATATCACAAAAAAAGAAAAAAGCAGACATTATGTGCCAGCTGATATAAGAGCATAACACAATCTATGAAGCAATCCTGCAGAGAAAAAATTTAAACCAAAATATGATTAAGCCTATAGATCCAACTGTCAACTTGCAGGAAATACAAAGAACAGAAGAACATGTTAAACTATACTATGGGGATGTAATCAGCAAAATTCAGACTGGGAAATTACAGGACTAACAATTCTGTTTCTTTCAACAAAAAAGTACGGGGGCGGGGGGAACAGAAAAGAAATTTTAAATTAACAAAACACTTGTAAAAGATACTTCAACCAATTGCAATGGGTAGGCTTTAAGTTCATTCTGATTTAAACAAACCATTTGAATACATGATGACATTAAATAATTGCTGTTAACATTGTGGTGTAACAACAGTACAGTGATACGTTCTTTTTTAAGAGACCTGATTTCTCAACGGTACATACCAAAATATGTACAAGTAACATAATATGTCTTGGACTTACTTCAAAAAAATATGTGAAGGAGAAATGGAGGTGAGAATGGAGCATGACTGGCCATGATTTGGTCAAGTTTGGTATTTGGTGTTCTATTATTCTATCTTCTACAGTATGGCTCAAAACTCACCCTAATAAAAATCGAAAAGGAGGGAGAGATGTTGCTGTGGTAACCGTCTTTGTACATATATCTTTATGTACACCTCTATTTCCTTAGTATTAATTCCTTAAAGTAAAATATTTAAGAATAAATCTTTTTAAGGCTTTCAAAATACTTTCCTGAAACGACCTGACAATTTGTGCCAGTTTACACTACTGCAAGCGGTGAATGAAGTGCTGCGTATTACCTTACATTGGCCAGCATAAACATGCTGAACGAGCGCAGTTAGGCAATGTCTAGTTTTAGTGCGACATGAGTGGTAACGTGTTTCCCACAATCCTATGCTTTACATGGTACTATGAGGTATTTATAATAGTGATTCTCTGTCATATATATAATCATTTCTAGGTGATGAAAAAATAAAAAAATTAAAGAAATTATGAGTAAGTGATTCCTTATTTTTGTTTGGATCCTCCTTCTTCAAATAACATCTTCAATCCACATAAATCTTGAAATTTAAACAAGAGAAATTAATATTTACTTTATCTTTACAAACTTTACAGATGTATTTAGGAAAAAATTAAATCAGTGATTTAGTTTCATTTTAGTCAAGGCCTGTAGCATGAATGCAATGATACAGCAAAATATTATTTATTACATTAATTTTTAAATTAGTCAAACAGTATACCAACATAGAATATATGAATCTATGAAAGTTTAATTATTTCAACATTTTTTTCAAGATAAATTACGTTACTTTTGTAATTTCCAAATATTCACTCAGGTTTTCTTAAGTAGTACATTGTCTCATGGTACTATAACCTAGAAAAAGCCAGGCTTAGTGGTGGCAAAGCTTCAAATATTATATACTTACATTTTTAAATCAGGGCAGACACCTGAGACAAAAACTGTCCCCAAAGCTGCCTACAACAGCTACATGCTGGTCACTCTTTCTTGTCAAGGCTGATTTATTGCCTCCTTGCTGTTCAATTTCACATTTTGTCCTCATCATATCCCTGGCTCATGATCATTCTATGCTGACCCTTGTAGGGCAGGCAGGGAATATTGATAAAACAATTATCTGTTAGCCGTTCATTTGATTTTCCATTTCAATTACGGATTGCACGAGGCAAAAGGAAAAAGATTGCATCATTGATTTTTCTACCTTACAACAGTACAGAGTTGCTTTGATGGTTATAAAATGAATGCAACTCAACCATGTTTTTAAAGGTCATATTTTTTGTTTTAGCGTATTTTTTTCAAAGCTTAACATATGCAACTGTACACATTCTATAAGAAAAAACTACCTTCAAAAACCAAGCTAGCTAAGCTGTTGCCCAGGTGAGAAAAAAATATAAGAAAAAAAAGCTTCAGATGAGTCTGAGCCCTTTCACAGCTGCATTCACTTTACACACTAAAGGACTTTCCTGGAAAAACAGGGTGGTTAGAGAATTTCCAGGGTTTCTGAAAGATTTAGGTACAGGGAACATAGCATGCAATCCCTTTCAAGGGACTGAAATAAAAACCACTAGGTCCTGCTTCTTAAGTAGTTACACAGTAATACAGAGTAGTTTCTTCCGTTCCTATAATATGCAAAAAGCAGTTTTGATTTTTTTTTAAAGCATATTATACTACTAACCATAACCATGTTTAAACCCTCACCTATCTGAAAGGCTGATAATATGCTATTGCTAGCCAGTGATCCAGGACGGTCACAGTCAGAGAGAAATGGTGCTGAATCTACTAAACTTCATTACGGTTCAGCGAATGGTACAGCTCCAGGGGATGTTCACATGGCCGACCTTAAGAAAAGTTCAGCCTTTGATCAAGGTTTAGTGTTCCTGGAGTAGCAATGGTACAGGAAAGGGTTTCCATTTTCTGTGCCATAAGGTGCCGGTGTTGATCTTCTTAAAGCCCCAGAGTTTTCCTCCAAGACTGGATTACACTCAGCAATTAAGGTAATGAACTAGCTGAGGTAACAAAGCATAATGATCTCTTTTGTCCTTTGAATTCTTATGAACTCCACTCATTCACAATAGTCTGGCATGCAAAGCTTTTTCAAACCCTGTACTGCTTAAAACTACGTAAAAATGATTACTTTCCATTATGCCTTCATGGTTTGACATTTTTAATTTAAACACGTGTAATATTTAAGCATACTTTTCAGAATCAAAATACCCACTCAAAGAATGCTAGCTTACATTCTGGTAATATTTTGACATTTATATAGTATATTTTAATACCTGAGAAGATAATGTGATGAATCCATTATAAATATTTCAAAATATATATACCCAGGACTTTTTCTTGATTTTTTTTTGGTTTGTTTTTAAACACTAAAATTTAATTTAAAAAAAAAAGGCTGGTATTCTGGTAGGTAAAATAGTCACTTATGAAGCTTGTTGCCAGTGTTAACATGCTTCAAGTTCAATGTGACCTAAAAGATGAAGGCAAATATATATATAAATTATAACAGAAAACTTCGTTAAAAATGGATTCTTCATATTATATTTAGTGTATTTTTTCATAACTAAAAACCTCTTTTAGAAAAAGATATTTCGTGTAGAAATTGCATTTTCTAGAATTTACTGTCACTTACTTTTATCTTAAAAATATATTTTAAAAACATCTGGGCACTATTTTTTACATTTTCTTAAATCTTTGCATGTTATAAACCTTCACCACTGCAGAATTTGCTGCTCTCTGATCTTTCATCTTAACACATTTCCAGCCCCAAATTTCACTTCAATCTCACCTCATCTCTCCATACTACATTAACCCCTGGCAATTGCCTTCCAAATGACCCCATTAAGCTGTAATTGCCTCAGCAGGCCTGCACTTTCGCTTGTAATTCTGTACCTCTCATCTCCCAGACGTTCTCTCAGCATCATTTCATGTTCTGGCTCCCTTCACTGAGCTCAGCTTATGACCTCGCTGCACCATGGCCGAAATGACTACTAAAAGCATAACAGAGACGGAATTCCATTACTTATTTTTAAAAGTTCTCTGGTGCCCTAATGTAATATTCTTTCGGGACTGTTGTCAAGGATACCAAGCACCGGCCATTAAAACCTTTTGTTTTCCAAGGCATTCCGTCTTTTATTAATAAATAAAGATAAAGATAATGTGCATCCAGCCGGTGGAAAGTCAGGATATGTTTGCAATTTTCTCTCTCTATTCCAACCTTATTCTGCCCATAACGTTTAGGAACTACAGATAATAGAAAAAGCTTTTTTTAAAATTTTCCATGTGCTCCATATGATGACACCAGACCCAAAATAATATAGGTAAGAATTATTAACATATACATCTAAAGGCTTGAGAACAACTCTGTTTGAAATCTTATGTAAATTACACACATATTTATAAGTAATCTCATGGAGACATTCATGATATTAATTTATAAATTAAATTTGTAATCACTCCATGTTAGAATGTCAGTCTCTTATGGGTAAGTAAAATTCCCAATGGACAGCCTCAGAACAGTAGAACCAAACAACAAGGAAACCCTTATTAAATTCTCCGCCTCGGCTTGTGGATATCTTAGGGAAGCCTGCATTTACCAAAGAGTGAAAAGGAAAACGAAAATATCTTAACATTTTAGGATTGCTCCCAATCAGGTCAGTCAGTCAAGCATCATTGAAAGTGAAAAGGTGAAATTTTGTTATCATGAAAGCCAAGGATAGCCTCAGTAAAACTCAGTACAAAGCTAGAATTGACATAAAAATGAAAGGGCTAAATTTTGTACATAAGAAATACAACTTCTCCTCATAAACTAAAAATGAAAATCTAGATCATATTTGAAACAAATTCTAAATGCAAAACTCTCAAGTTCTAATATAAGTAAACCAACCAAACAAAAAAGTAAGCAATTTAAAAAGATCTTCACAAAAACAATACAATTAAAAAAAAACAAGTCTGAGGCAAAGCCCACGAAATTGGGCAACAGGAGGCACAACAAACAAGCAAACCTTCAAATGGAAGCTGCATGCAGAACTCTGGTAACTAATCTCCATAATCTTGGGTCAATATTGACCAGCTTTGCTCTAAACTTCTACTGTTCTGGCCTAAAAACTGCCTTGTGCATTTCCCTTGAGCCCTCTCTACCGATCAACACCATTAAGCTAATACAATCCAAGTGCCTCCGAATAAATAAAATAAAATAAAATAAAATAAAATAAAATAAAAACATTTTTAAACCAAAGCTGTTATCTTCTGGACTAGACCACATTAAATACAAAATGAAAACACTGGGTGTGTGAATTTCTTCTTCCGGAAGGCTGAGAAAGACTGAATGGAGAGGAGTGAATTCTTTTATGCATGTAATAGTTCAGAAAACTGATATGATGTCAACATGAATGTGTTTTACAATAAAACTGGGTGTCAGAGCCAGAATGGATTCACTGTCTCTGCAGGCCAGAGCATGGCCACTGTTGCCTAGAATTGAGTAAAGTTGTCAACTGAACTGATGTTTAGCTTCAGTAAGATGGTCTGAAAGAGAAGAGCTGGCACAAGGAAAACTGGCTAAAGCAACTTTTTGCTTTAGAAACAGCTCATATTTCTAACCCCACATCAAGGAAGTCAGTTATTTATCATTTGAAGGCAAAAGACAAATTGCTACTTCATCAAAAAATAAAGATATAAATGAAAGGTTTCAAAATTAAAACTTGAGATACAATATAACAAAATACATGCTTTCTGAATTATGAATCTCATAAAATCATTTCATATTTCAGATGGGGTATTTACCTCTACTTAAATTTTTCATCTAGATTTTTGTTAACAGAACATGGAAAACTTCACTGAAAAGCAGAAGCACTGAGGTTAAACTGTTTCTACCCATTTAAATGTTCCACACTAACCCAATGCTGCAGTTTACTACGACATTCTTCTAAAATTAACTCCAACATCCAGGACAGTTAAGAGAGCAACTTAATCTCCCTTGATTCGGTAACCAGGACAATCACTTCAGCCTACAGTAAAAAGAGCACTGCCCATCCCACAGCATTCTGAACAAAAGCTCCTTGTACATACTACAGGCACAGTGAGCTCAAAGACCAAAACAAGTCATACAACAGTAGAGCTATACTCCAGAGACTTCACTCTTTTCCTTCTTCTGTCACTGAACAAACTGAGGTAAGACAACACTCTAGGGATGAAACAGCATAGAGGAGAAAAAGCAGAGTGGTGATCAGCGTCCTGTTGCAACAGTTGCGTACATAAAAATCCAGCCATGCATTTCTCTAGTGCCTACCATACCACAAATCCAAGGCAAAAAACACAGTACATAGAGGGTGTTAGACTAACGCTAACAGAGGAATAACCAACATTTCTCCTATCACCACAAAACCAAGCATTAGCGAAGTCCGATTTTTAAAACACTGCCACAAAATATTTGAGTTTTAAACAATGAGAATAAATTTAACATATACTTACCTAATTTAAAATTTATGGCCCTGGCCAGCTAGCTCAGTTGGTTAGAGCATTAGCCAATACACAAAAGTTGCGGGTTCGATCCCAGGTCAGGACACATACAAAGAACAACCAATGAATGCATAAATAAGTGGAACAACAAAGCAATATTTTTTCTCTTTCTCTCTCCCTAGAGTCAATAAATCAAAATAAAATGAAATTAAGTTAAATTTAAAAATTTAACTAGAACTTGGGAACAAGTCCAAACCCTACTACTTAACAGCGAGGTGATCTTGGGCAATTTATTAAACTTCCCTAGGTCTTGAAGTTTCCTCACCTGAAAAACAGGAATAATCAAACAAATCACAGTTGATGCATGAAAAGAGCCTATCACAATTTCTAGTACACAGTGAGTCCTAATAAATGTTAATAATAATGCAACAATTTCTAATAATACAGTTAGAGGCTACATAGTAATTGGATTAGTTTGATCAACAGAAACCAGAAACTGTGAGGCTCTCTACAGGAAATAACAGTTAACAAATCAAAAAACTTAAAATCAAATGAGCAAATAATTCCACAAAGATACATTTCTGATTCAAACTTTGACTCCCTTTACAATATTCTTTCTGTGGCAATTCAATTAAATGAGACTCAAAAGAAAGAGTAAGAAGAAATAACCTTGTAATATAAATATACATAAAACATCCCAAAAGGCCATATAGTATATTTTAAAACTAACATTTTTCAAATAAAAATTTTCTCCTCACATAGAAACATACCTTACACTACTGGTATAAAATTATAGTCCATGCACCAAGAAGATCAAGGAGTTAGGAAAGAAAAATGGCCAAATCTTTAAAGGAAAGGAGAAAATTTTACTTGGAAGAGTAGCGATTGCTAAGGGATGAATGTATGTTAGCAGTCACTAATAAGGGCCCAAAGCGAACGTAAGTAATAACATAAAAGCCAACCAGAAAAGGTTAGGAAAAAATGTTATCTATTCTTGTACATTGCCTATAAGAAATAACTGCCAAAAAGCCAACATAAAGAGGACAGCATTTTTGCATACAATCAGAATACTATGAAATAACTGCATGGTAAGTGGCACTAAAAAAAAAAAAGGACATATTTCCAGTGCTTTAAAAGAAAACTCTGGAATGGAAAAATTCTTCCTTTTTTCCAAAGTTGTTTCTATATACAGAAACATTTTCTGGAAGCCATTTTAAATACCAGCACAGCATTAGACAAATCATATTTATCCTCAGTATCTTCTTCACTATTTAAGATAAAAAGCCAAAGAACAGGTCTATGAACACAAAAAGCATAAAAACAATCCCTCTGACGATACCCATATTTACCAAGAAGCATCTGAATGGCCTACTGTCCAAAGTGCTCCCTGTAGCCTAGAAATTAGCATCACAGGATTGACAGGTAACCACACTATACTGGTTTCTTAAGGCTGTTTCTTTTCATTTAGACTTTTAGGCCAGCAAAATACTTTAAAATGGAGTATAAATGAATGACATGTCAAAAGTTCATTATCTCAATTCCATAAACAGGAAGGTCACTAAAAAGACAATCTTAGAATGCTTAAGAATCATATGCCAACGTTATCCCTTCCTCTTTTCCTTTCCTCAGTCTTTCATTTCTTGTTGTCCATATAGTATATGTACTTGGATATTATACAGTCGTCCAAAACATCTTCCTTAACTCTCCTATCAGTCACCAGGACTGACATGGTCTTTGGTTTCCAGGTTTTTAACCTCCTCACAAATCTTTGACTTTTCCCTCTCTGTCTGCTAATGTTAAATCCTACTAACTTCTTTTTATTGTTACGTCTGTTCATCCAACACAACTGGAGTTTACAATCTAACCACCTGGTAACCAATGCTTACTTCTGCCCTTAATCCTTTCATTTATCCTTTATTTCCTAATATCCTGTTTCCCAAGAATTATTTCTCATTTTATCCTTTGGCAAGAGCAGATAAAGAATTATATGAACAAAATTAGCATTTGTTGAGCATCTAGTATATCTCAAGAACTCTCACCATATTTAATCTCAGTGAAGTTAAATGTGAAGTAGGTTACATGTGTTCGGGGGTAAAAGGCAAAGACAAAGTATTTTTATTACAAAGTTATTTCTTTATCCTTTCTCTTCCTTTTAAACTTCATTCTAATTGAATTGCCTGGAAAAGGACATTAATTTACTCAATCTATAGACTTGGACGAGTGACAGATATTTTGAATGAGTACACTTCTCTTTATATATCATGTTTCGTCTTGATTCTTCTTTTTTTTAAATCCTTACCCAAGGCCATTTTTCCATTGCTTTGAGGGTGAGGGGTGGGGAAGGGAGAGGAAGAGGGAGAACGAGATGTGAAAGAGAAACATCAATCAGTTGCCTCCTGCACATGTATGTGCCCTGACCAGAAATTGAACCTGCAACCTTTTGGTGTACAGGATGATGCTCCAACCAACTGAGCCATCCAGCAAGGGCCACTATGAACACTCTTGAGACCCTTCCTATTTGGAAAAATTCACTGAAGAATAGTTCAAGATGGCCCTTTACTAAACTTAATTATTACCAATCTAGATTCCTCTAAAGCATATTTTCATTTTAACATTTTTAATAGAAGATCACTTCGTGCAAAATGCAAAAAGTACAATTTTAAGTCATTTTTCTATTGTTGTATGCATCTTGTTATTATTTATCTTATTTTGAATAAGGTTGGACAATTTTGTTTGCATGTTTAAGAATTATTTGCATTGCCTTTTCTGTTAATTGTCTTTTCATATCTTTTGTCTATGTATTGCTGGATTAGAACCCAAAATACACAGAATTTCTATAAATCAATAATAAAAACAAACCTAACAGAAAACTGAGCAAATGATATAAATAGTTCACAAAAAAATGTAAAAACAATTGGTCCTCTCTAAGTCTTAGCCACTATCATATCAGTGTCATCACCCTAAAAATCTGAAGGGTGATGTTCGTGGAATTTTTGCTTCCCTTGTTCCCCTCCAGCTACATTTCTGAGTCTCAGTTGATATATTTTCCTCTCTCATAGAAACTCTCCCAGACTATTCTTTCTAAAGTCTCCTCCTACCCCAGATAATCCTTCCTGACATTTATCACACTTTGAAATTATTCTATTTGACTTATTGTCTGTCTCTCTGTATTTAATTGTATGGTCTTTAAGGGCAGCATGCTTGTCAGTCATGTTCACTGCTATATTTTCAGTACCTAGAAGAATCTCTGGCGCAGAGAAAGCAAACAGTATTTACCTGATTATGACACTGTTAAAAGTTAAACTGAAATTAGGATCCTCATATAGTGCAGATGGGAATATAAAATGGTACAGCCACTTTGGAAAGAAGTCTGGGAGTTCCTCAAAGGTTAAAAATAGAGTTACCACATGATGCAGCCATTCCACTTCATAGTGTATAACCCAAGAAAAATGAAAGTGTATGTCCACACAAAAACTTGTGTATGAATGATCATAGCAGCATTATCTATAATAGCCAAAAAGGTGATGAATGGATAAATAAAATATCCATTCCATTATTCAGCAATAAAAAGAAATGAGCCCTGACTGGGTGGCTCAGTTGGTTAGGGCATCGTCCCATGCACCAAAAGTTTGCGAGTTCGATTCCCTGTCAGGGCACATACCTAGTTTGTGGTTTAATCTCCAGTCAGGGAGCCTATGGGAGGCAACTAGTCGATGTTTCTCTCTCACGTATTCGATGTCTGTCTGTCCGTCTCCCCCTGCCCCCATCAATGAATATATCCTCAGGTGAGGAGTAAACAAAAAAGAAAGAAATGAAATATTGATATATGTTGCAACATTAAAGAACCTTGAAAAAAATAATGCTAAGCCAATCACAAAAGGGCACATATTATGTAATTCCACAGATTTGAAATGTCAAGACTAGGCAAACCTATAGAGATAGAAAGTAGGTTAGTGGTTACCTAGGGCTGAGTGGAAAGAGGAACTGGGAGGAAATGGGTATGAGGCCTTTTGGGGAGGCGATGAAAATGTGCTAAAATTGATTACTGTGATGGTTATACAATTCTATGAATATGTTAAAAATAAACTGAATTGTCCACTTTAAGTGGGCAGATTGCATAGTATGTGAATTATATCTCAATAGAGATGTTATTGTTTATGAAAGTTAAACTAAACTGGACAAAATAAAAACTGAATTCTGATGCTTGACACCTGAGAAATGGAGACATCACTGCTACTTTGCTGGAACTGACGCATGGAAAATGGGAAGAAACAACTAGCGGGAGGAAGGGAAGGAAAAAATCCTTTCTTGAAGTTTTAAAATACTCTATTGCCTAAAAAAATATGTATTTATAAATAATTCAATTTAATTTTCCCTTCCTTCTCCAAACATAGAGGCTGATCTAGAAGAGCAAAGCATTTCCTTCATTTTCTTTGGTCCAAAACTCTTTTTATAAACCATATCTGCAGCAAATGTAGAACCAGATCTCCACACACCACCACTCTGTAGACATACTGCTGAGACAGGAGAGAACATCGGGAAAAGCCAGTTTTCAGTTGTGAGTTATAACACTGATGAGGAGCTTAGATAGTGGGCAGAACTGTATTCTATTATGCATCCTGGTACTTTCCTAGAAATCTGAAAGCCAAATATATTTTATGGTAACACATGCTCATATTCCTTCATTTTTAATAAAGAATCAAGGATAAGACACCTTTTAAATACAATTCTCAACCTTTTAAGCAACTGTTTTACAAAATAATTTAAGACCCATTCCAGGTATCTTATAATCAGTACAAATGTTTTAACAACATTAACCTGAGTTAAGACGAGGTTGATTTGTGTCTCACACCCACAACCTAAAACTTTTTGGTTTAAGGTCTCTGCAAGCTTCCTTTGACAGCCATGTTACAGAAAGTGCCTAGAAAGTAAGTATAGTATAAATAGGAAAGGCACAGGTTTTGGAGCCAGATACACCTCAGTCTGAATCCAGCACTGTCACTTGGCCATATAAGCTTAGGCAAGTTATTTAACTTTGCTAATCCTCAATTTTCTAACCTATAAAATTAGGATAATACAAATTTATGGTGGTATTACAAGGATTCGGTAAGAAAATGTAATATATTTTTCATTACCAGTATATTCTTGGCTTATTGCAGGACCTTATTGCTATAAATTTGGTCTCCCTGTTTGCTTTTCGTCCTAATCATACCTCACTAATTAGCACCAAAGCATAAAGCTCAAAAGATATCTTTCTTAAGCCAAGTTGCATGCTAGAATATTGGAGGCAATACCATACACTGGTTAAGATTACACAGGCACTGGAACTTTCAGAAATTAAAAGCATAGCAGTATACATTTTTTAAAAATCTTACTAAATTTCATCATCATACTAGACAAAGCAATCAGGAAAGAATAACCCACACATAACTTCTTCTACACAAGTAGGTGACAAGGAATCCCTCCAAACTAGAATATAGATAGGTGTGGCCAAAAACATCCAGTAACAGGAAGTTGTGATGGCAAGGAGAAATACAAGAGGGATAGCCATGGAACCCGGAACTCACTCACCAACAAAAAGTCACCACAAAAGAGAAAAGGACCAGACTATGTGGGATCCTAGGCAAGTGAAGCTGAGCACGACTACTGAAACTGGAAGGAGTCATACAGGCTCCAAAAGGTAGCAGAAAACAATCTTAAAAAACTGAGGACTCATTAAGTGAAATAACTGCCTGACAATCTGACCTCAGAATACAGTGGTTTATACATCCCCAGGAAGATATAATCTGAGGACCCTCCCCCCAAAACTGCAAAGGCTTTAACTTTATTCAATAGTCTGTTATTTTGAAACCATTATAGGTATAACATAGGACAAAGAAAGTAAGTAATTATGTTCTGTTAGGAATCCAGTTTTTAACATAAAAAAAGTATAAGATCAAAGACATTAAATAAAAATCCTGTAATATTAATTCTGAATTAGTAGAATTATCAATATGAACTCATCTCCCTCTCTTTTCCTAAACACAAACAACCCAACAGAATTAAGTACACATATTATGGGCTTTATATACCAAGCCTCAAAAAAATCCATGGCTCTTTGGAGAAATGGCAGATTCTACATCTAATGCTAGGAATATACCATATAAGATGAGTCTGGCATATTTTGGTGTGCCAGAAAGTAAGAAGCTATAAAAGCTAATGATGGAGTCTCGTCAAAGGGACACAGGAGCCAACGAGAAGGAGATCTCACTGGACAAATATGGGACAATTTCACCATCAAAAAGAATAATGCCTGCCATTGATTAAAACACACTGCACATACAAAAAGCCAAAGCTTCATAATAACTACTAAAGGAAAAAAGAAAGAAAGAAAAAGAAAGAAATCAAGACTGAAACACGACCGGAGAATACTAAGGCACTACCTTACTCTTCCATTACTCTGGAAATTGATAATTAAAGGGAACATATTAAGCATTTTATACTGCCTTTCCAGTATGAATCGTATTTCAGGATAACCAAATAACCCTAGTAGATCAAACAGAACTCTTCTAAAGAGTTTTGGCTAATAAATGAAGAAGGAATAGCATAACTGAAAATCACCATTTTCAACCCCTAAAAAATTCAGTAATTCAAGCACTGATCATCCATGGATGTAAAACCATTAGGTAAAAAAGGTGATGAATAAGGAATTTGACAATGAAAGGAGTAGGATGGCACTACTGAAATCAATCTTAGCATTACAAAAAGTAAAACAACCAAACTTTATGGCTGACATGATACAATGTTAATCTAATCAAGCCTTCAGATCTAACTTTCAATCTAGAAGAAATTCAGAGAATACAAGCATAAATGAAATAATGCTACGAGGAAGTAATCAACAAAATCCAGAATGTGAGGCGTTCTACAGGATAGTCACTCTGACCTCTTTAACAAGTTAATAATGTGTGGAAAAGCACTGGTGGCTGGTGAGGGCATTGAGAAGTGAGGGCATCTCTCTGCTCTAGTTTAAAAGACAGTTAAGAGTCATAACAATCAAATACAGTGAATGGACATTTTTGGATCCTAATTCAACAACTCAATTGTAAAAAGACATTTAGGTTACAATCAGGAAATCTGAATAGATATTACATGATATTAAGATAAAGTCTTGTCAATTGAAGAGCTTATTAATTTTGTGAGGTATGATACTTGGCACTGCGGTTTATGTAAGGAGGAATATATCTTTTTTAAAATGCAAAATTAAGTATTTAGGGATAAAATAATGTGGTATCTGGAATTTGCTTTAAAATACTCTTGCAGAAAAAAGGCTGTGGGAGGAGATATGAAACAAGTATTAACAAGTATAAAATATTAACGGTGGTTAAATCTGGTTGATGGTTATATAAGAGTTCCCTGTACACTCTACTTTTTTTTTAATCTTTATAAAGTAAAACATATAAACCAATAAATAAAAAATGAAAATAAAGAAAAAAACAGTATGAGTTCTAGGGAACAGTATGAGGCTGCTAGGGAATTGAATCCTAGTTCTACCACTTATTGATTGTATGAATTTGGATGAGTCGCTTAACTTCTTTAAGCATAGTTTTCCTTCCATCAAATAGAAGAAGGAGTACCCCCATTTATTAAGTTTGAATGTGATAATCCACATAAAGCAGACAGAGTGTTTCTAGTACATAAAATGCCCACCATCGTCATCATTACTACTAGTACTGTTATTACTGTAAAGGATGTGATAGCAAAGATTCCTGAGTAGTTCTTTAAGAACAAATGTTTATTTTTTTGTCAAAATTCTTATTTCTTCTTCAAAAACACAGATAAATGCACAATGCAAAACATTAAATATCTACTTTTCCTTTTTTATTAATCAGCTTTTAAAAAATTAATGAGCAAAAATATTACTTCACCAATATAATAGCAAAAATCAACTGTTTCAAACTTTATACTATTCTTCAATTAAAGTGACACAGTGTTTTCAATATTTTTCTACCATTCGTGGTTCTATTTCTAAATTTAAATTTTCCCTAAAACGATACATAAAAGAAATTATCTAGCTAGTAGAAAATCTAAGAAATATACAAAGCAATCTTTTTTCCAATAAAAGCTAGAAATATTTTTCTCCTTTCTAAACAAATAAAATCAGTTTGGTGCTCATAATACATAGGCTTTACATAATTTTTAAAATCCCTCTTGTAAATAAAAAATTATACTGAAGTCTACAGAGCCGAAGGAACTGATAAATTTTTCCTTTCACTTTTAATCAGGCTTCCTGTTGTAAGAGCTCAGCAGACAGTGACGCGAGACACTGCCTCCCAACTTCGGTTCACCTTTGCAGTTCCACAAGGGACACCATGTCAAGATTGTTCAGCTTTTTTGATGAGTGCTGCGTGGGTAACTAATGTGTAAATGCAGATACGTATAGAAAGCAGTTTTGACAGTGATGTATTGCAACTGATTCCAGATGTCGGTAAGGGATGCTTGGCCAGGCATCTGGGGCTCCACTGCCACAAAGCAGTGCCAGGACCAAGCCAATCTTCAGAAAACCAAGGCACTTTAAACCTTCAATTAGAATCTTCTTAAAACAATTAACTTTGCTTCCTTTCTTTCAGGAAAACACTAAATATTTCTACTTTGTTTCTTGTTTTTTATTTAAATTTAAGGAAAGAGGTCGAAATATTGAGCATTGTGACAGTTTGGCTGCAAGGAAAACTTCACAGCAAACTGCTGAGATATTCAAAATTAAGCATATATTCATGTCATCTAATGAGAATTTTAACCAAATTGCACACAAACTTGAATATATACAGGAGTTTAAGCAGCCCATGATTAGCAAGGCAAATGTCAAGATTACTCACCTAATAATATTAGAATTCCTAAGAAAAGAATATCAATATTAACATTGGTACATACATCACAATAACTATAAGTCAAATCATCAAGCTTATCTGTCTCCTTTTGCTGTCTGTAAACTTGACAAGTGTATTTAGCTAAAGAAAATGTGCTGCAGTCGCACTGACTTTAAGATAAATGATAAATTTTTTAATAATGTATTTCCAGAATAAAATCCTAGGGAAAAAAAAAAGTACTAACAAGCAGGATATGAATAAATGAAATTTCTGGTCCACTTGCTAATGAAGTGCAGTATGATGTACAAAAAAATTCCAAAGTAGAAATACATTATTATAATCATGCAATGAATAGCCTTTAACCTTTAAAATTGATAAAGTTGCACTTTCTACATGAAAAATGTTGTAGCAGAGCTCCAATATAAGCATTTGGTCTAATGGGAATTTTTTTTTCAAACAACCTGTCTGTCTCCCTCTTCTTTCAATACCAAACTTCCAGCTCCAATCAAAAAAATCTCTCAGGGGATCACCTACAGCTACATTCTCTCCATGTGGTTTTGCTATAAGGCATTTTCTCATTGATCAAGGGAACTGCAGAAAGCATGCATTCTGTTTATCCTAGAACAAAGAAGGTGACTTATGTTACTGATTTTCAGTATCAAATCAAAGGTTTTGAAATACTTTTAATATAAATAAGGGCAAACAAAACTGTCAGAATGATGTTTAGAACTCTATGTTCCTTTTGATTCCTTATAAATTGAATAAATTGAACATTCTAAATACATTACAAAACTTTTAATCTGAGAGAGAACCTTGTGGTCAATAACTTCCTGTTATAAATAAATTGTTTAACTGTAACTGAAAGCTGTTATATTTGGTCTGATATAACTTGATATAAGGTCAACAGTAGTTTTAAAAACTGACCAATCTTATTTTTCCAGGTGGATCATCAAATTTATTTCTAACCTTGCATTTAAATGATCAACTAGTAAAATTTTATTATAGTTTTAAATATATTAAAGCAGTGATTTTCAACCTTTTTCCTCTAACAGCACACATAAACTGATTACTAAAATTCTGCAGCACATCAGAAAATGTATTTTTTGTCTATCTGGAAAACAGTAGGTATAATTTTGACTGATTTACCAAAAAAATAATAATAATAATAGTAATTATCTACCCTTTTTGCTCTAAAGTGACTTTAAAAAAAAAATCAGGTTCCTATATTTGTTTATAAGGATTTCTGGCACCAACAATTAACCAATCAGAGGAATCTTATGAGACAAGACCAGTAAGATGCGACTCTGTTATATGACCTACGTACTTATGGTTCAAGATGGTATTCACACCAAATGACTATTTCTATGTTGGCTGTTGTCATTTTTTGACAATCTAAGAGATGAGAGGTCAGTGCCCCTGACTAAATAGTCAGCTACTGCATGTTTTAAAAATTCTTGCGGCACACCGTTGAAAGTCTCTGCATTAAAGAGTAGTGTCAGATAGCAAAAGGGCTATACAGTACTTATTCCCATCTCCCCTGTTTTAGGGTTGTTATGACAAATCTTTATTGTGTCATGAATATTGACAGAAGCAGCCTTAATTTTGGTCTTATCCTAAATATGATAGTTTTGATTCCTAATAAATTGTGTTCGACAAATAAAAATACAGTAGGGGCATTTCTACATAAACCACTAATTACTCTGAAATACAGAAAATCTGTCTAGGCAGTACATATATATATATCACATTTGGCAGGTCGAAAACAAAATGATTGTCTAGTGAAAATATGGAAGTGAGAATATTTAACTAAATGACTTGTGTGTTTATCTTGTCAATTTATTAATAACTCAAAATAAATCCTCTAACAAACTAGTGCAAAATACAAATTGCTGCATTCAGCAAAAGTCCAAACTTTAAACTACTGACACCTATATCCAATACATAAAGACACAGTAAACTAATGCCCTAAATGAATTTAGTGTTTGATTCTGAAAAATAAGTACATAATTCCAGAACAAATCTATGTATCACACTATCTTACTGCTGGTGGCAATGAAGATCAGTATAACCACTTGGAAAGCTGTTCAGCAACAGCGAGTAAAGCTGAATACACACACACTCTATAACCCAACACTTCTAGTCCTATTTATGCACCGCAGAGAAATTCCTGCATGTGAATAAGAATATGTATACAAGCACATTTATAACAGCAAAACTTTGGAAACAATTTAAGCATCCATCAATCATGAAATGAATGTAAAGTTCACTTTCACAATGGAATACTATAAGGAGTTAAGTGAATGAAATTGATCTGCAGGTATCAAACTGAATGCAGTGGAAACAATATTGAGGGAAAAGAACAAGCTACAAAACAACAAATATACTTTATATTTATATTTATACCAATACCAAAAATACTAACTGTATAGTATTTATGAACCTTACATATACAGCAAGTTTTCTGCAAATTCAAAGAAGCATATGCACCAACTATAAGATAAGCACTACTTTTGTGTAGGTAAGAAAGTGAGTGAGCTGAAGGGATGGGGGATCTTCATATATAATGGAGTGTTTTTTAAAATAAATATCTAAAGCACATATAGCAAAATGTTAACACTTATTAAATTTACCAGGAAGGGATATGGATAGCTGCATGTTTAAAATGTATCACAACTAAAAATATGTAAAAATTCCATATATGCTACACGACTATTTACTTCAGAATTTCTAGCAATACCACACGCAAATACATTCATTTATATAATCCTTAATTTTATATGTCCATAATTGAAGGAGCAATCTATTGTTCTCAATAAGGTCTTCACACAATCAGTTGAACTAAATACCTCTTACTAATATTACCATTATTATGCTTTTGTAGCATTCATAATCATAGATATATTTTCAAAAGAAAGATTCCCCTAATCACCACTGACCCTATACTAATCATCTGAATTTTCCAGACAAGCTAGAGTCACCAAGCACTTTCAATATCTGATTTTCAACTCTGTCTGAAACTTCACATAAAAGCATTTTGAAGAAAGAGGAAGGTTATTCCTATATCACTTGTGACAATCACGATATTTAAAACAGTAAATAAATTATAGTGAACTTTAGCAATTTTCTACCAGAATTAAATGCTCTAACTTTTGGACTTAGTTAAATATTAATGTTACTGCCTTTCTCATTCAAAGATACTATGCTACAATTGGACTGACTGAAAACTGCCACCCATAGTTAACATTTAGAAGGGTCTCCCAATGCAAAATTAAATACGTGTACAGGATACTCTAGGAAAGTCCCCAAATTATATTCTAAAATAAGGGAAGCTACTACATCAAACTTAGTGATATCTCAATCACAGACTGATCCTCTAAATCCCAAAATGAAAGCAAAAAAGATGAAAAATGGATACTTGTTAGCAGTATAGGCTATAGAAGTAAATAGTGATGTTTACTTGTAAAATAACAGTGGTTTTCAAAGTATGGCCCACATACTCCTGGGGCCCATAAGTACTCCTGGAGGGGTCTGGCAAGGTCAAAACTACATCCATAATATTACTAAGATGTTTTTGCCCTTTGTATTTGCATTCACTCATGAGTATGCAACGAAGTTTATAAGGAGCCACGTGAAGTATGAAATCGTAACAGATTGACTGCAGAACAGAGAATCCAGCTGCTAGAGTCACACATTGAAGGGATTTACCAAAAAATGCAAAACAATACTACTTTTCTAACTAATTTTTTCTTTTGGAAATTGAGTTGTTTTTTACTTTTGAAATGTTATTTATGCCCAAGTGCAGTTGGCTTATTATTTTTATTTTTAAATAAACTAATAATTTTTAAATTTCTAATATAGTAAATATTGATAAATATAATCCACATTAGCAAAAGATCTTTAGGGTTCTCAATAATTCCAAGTGGCATGGAAAAACTTTATGTTTTTAAGAACCAATGACCTACATCTTAGACTTGTTATGAAGACTAAATGAACTAATACAAGTAATACAAGGCATGGCAAACAATAAATTCTCAATAAATTGTACCCATCGTTGTTACAACAGCTGGGCTACAGAAAGCACTGTTGAGATCAGAGATTCTTGGGAATTTATCTCCCTTTCCCTAGTAAGCAATGAATATTTAAAAAATAAATCATTAGTCAAATTTAACTTATCATATAGATTCTAATTTAAATTCTATCATAGTTATGTCTCTATATTACATTTCTAGGCCTTGTGAATTTCCTTACAAACTAGGAAAATTCACTAGTCTTTAACATGTACCTTAGAGACTACCATAGAGTTCTCTTTTCCTTTCAGCCACTAGAAGAACAACAAAAAGAAGCCGAAGTGTCCTGTGCCAAGCACAGCACGCAAATTAAAATATTTCATTCTCATGGAGTTAAAGGCATACATTCCTTGGAAATACAGGATCAATACAGGAAGATGGAACAACAGAAATGGAGGGCCCTTAAGCAAGCTTCTGTTTAAGATTGCTGATAACAGGCCTATCTAGCACATCCATGAGAGACCTATCCATGCAGACTCCCTAACTGAGAAGTTATTTTCCATGCTAGTGGTTGCGCAGTTCTTCCACAAAGCCAATCAAAAACTTTCCTGCTTCATTTTAAGGTCACTTCCTTGTATTTCAACTTTTATTGATAAATATATAAATAAATACAAATTATAAGGAGAAAATAATAATTAGTATACAGAAACCATATACTTAGCATAGAGTTTATAAAAAACTCTTCAGCCTTTTAGCTTTCTTTTCTCTAGTTAAAATATCTCCCAAATCCCTTAACTTTCTCCCACCAATCTACCATTCATCCTCTTAGTCATTATTTTCTACTTGCTAAACTTCAGGATGAAAACATACAAGATCCTTTTGAATTTTTTTTTTTAAAGGCAGACTGATCCAAAGTAGGTGCCACAGAAATTTCATCAAGGCACTAACGAACTATTTATACTTAGACTGCTAAAAGTTTCTTAGAAACCCCATGACATACCAAATTATTCCCAAACCTAACTAGCATAGAAAATATTATTTAAAACTATCACCCAAAAAAAGACACCTCTCCTTTAAAAGTCATATTAACATATATGTTAAGTTCAGTCTTTTTAAAACTACCTTTGTGACTTAAAATTAGCATTAAGATGAAAGCAATGAATAGCGTACCCACACAGAGGTACATAAAATCCATTTTCTGAGTAGTCTGTACAAGTGAATAAAAGTAAATTGTACAGTCATAACAATTTTTTTATAATGTACAGGTTTTTATACGCTATGTGATCAGGGTAAATTTTAAAGTGTTAATAATCAGCAGCAATAGTAGGCATTTGCAAAGCAAACAAGGGAATGTTTATTCTCCCCCCACCTTTTCCCACAACTGTATTTTTGAGTTTCAAATATCATAGCGGCTTCACAAAATATGGCTATACTATGAACTTCCACACATAAGAGACATACTTGCTAAATGGGCAAAGATAGACAGTAAGACTTAATGAAAGATAATAGTTACTGACAAAGAAAAATTCATATTTTAGCTACTTAGCAAAAAACAATTTTTTAAAAAACCAGTGTATAACCCAATTACGCAAGTGCTGAGATGAAGGACTATAAAATCCCCAAATTCAACTACTCATTAGGGTGTGTTTCACTAAGTATGAAGTACAGAATTAAGGTTGAGGATGTCATGATGTATTATGTGGCAATTTAAACAATAATCCAATACAATAAGCTACAATGCTGAGAGAATACCCTGTATGAATGTGTGGAAAAACATAAATGAAGTATATGCATTTATTAGAGTCTTTCTTGGACTATGGTGAAATTACAACCCAAGTTAAACTCAAACTGTTTCCTTTTAAAACCTGTTCTAAACCACTGAAAAAATTATTTATGAAAGATAGGTTGCCTGTTGGATCTGAATATAAAACATGTTCAGGGAACTACCAAGTTTCAACATGAAGAAATATATATATTTTAGAGGTTCTACAGAGGTACCATCACCTTCAGTAAAAGTATAAGTAAGTACAATGAAAAACCACATCTAGGTAAGAAATGGTTTTAAACTCTGGAGAACAAAATTTTTTTTTTAATCTCCTTTAAAAATAATTTTTGATGATCAGTAAAGAATTTTCCCAGATCTTTACAACAGACTTAGAGAAAAAAACACCATCAAGAAAAAACACTATAACAAGCACTTCTTACCCCACCACTAAATTAGGCAATAGGACAAAAGTCCATTCTTTTAAAGCTACACAGTATATATGCTGAGGTTAAAAATATTTACACAAAATTTTTCTAACAAAGGAACAATAAATTAGGTTCATCAGCATATTAGCTCCCTGCCATTGTTTATGACCCACCTTTAAATATTAAATTTTAATTTTACTTATTTAGGAAAAATTACATAATTCTTCATAGCGCAGTTTAAAAATAACTCCACTATTAATGCAGGCCCTTTATTTAATCACAGGCTAATTTACTCCTGACAGAAAGTAAATTCCACTATTTTCTGTGAGGCTTTATGAAATTGCCATCATTTTTAATTAATTCTTAATTAAAATATATTACACCACAGCTTCTACCCATCTCTCTTGATATTCTAACATAATCAATTCAAGACCATTTACATATCATTAATTAAAAGCCTTCCTCTCTCATCCTTAAAATCATAATGAGGCTCTATTTCTCATTAGCAGCCTTTAAGGGATAAAATAACAATAGAGCCAAGAATGAATGGTAATTTTTTTAAAATAATATTTTATACATTTAAAAACTATATAGTGGACAGCATGATTTTCAAAATTTCTCAGCTTTGGAGAATTCTTGAATACTTTCTCTATGTTTTTCAACAACATAGAGCAACAATTGGGTCTAATTTGAAACTAATCTTCAAATGGGATTTTAAAAATAAAGAAGAAATAATAGCATCTTAGAAAACAGGGAAAACCCAATATATTTCTATATCTGGACAATGACAAGTCTTACTATGAATGCTACAAACAAGTTAATGACTACAAAAGAATGGAGACAATTAACATTATCTTGTCTTCATTTCCATTTTTTAATTGTCTTAAATTTTCAGAAATGATATAATAATCTAAACCCTCTATAGGAATCCTTGGCTTTTAAAAGGATTCTTCTTTCAACTAAAGTCCATTATTAATATCTCTTAAATCTTAAGATGTAATTAGAAAAATATAATTGAAATATCTATCTCTATGCATTTCTTACTAGCTTACCACTGTCAGAATGAAGTATCTGTGGTTACATGAAGAACTGAGAGAAGCTAGTAGGAAGTTCTATAATTAAATTCCAGGGCTATGATATGTTTTACACATTCTTAAATGAGCTGTGATATATGCTTGTACTATAAAAAGTTATCATTTATTGGTAATGAAAGGTAAAAATTAACCACCTAGTCAATGATTTTACCTCTTTTGGAGGCTTTAAAGCCAAATACAGCTTGAGATAAGACTTATAGTAATTCATGACTTTTAACCCACTGTTTTCAATATTTTGGTTGTAAGTTACAAAATTAATATTGCCTCAACTATGATTACTTTTATGATTAGTATAAAATAAAATTACATTGTTTTTCTTTTGCTTTGAGCAACTGCAGTTGTATTTCCTTCTACAATGTTATAAAAAAAGATTGACTTAAACCTTAATTTGTTACATTTTTCAGATATCCTTATTTGCAATTTTATTTCAAAGCCAAATTATGAATATAAACAGAAACCAATTATCAAAATGTGACCGAAAAAAAACATAACAGAGGAAATGAAATCAGACTCATGTCTTGGAAATTTTATGCAGACTTATTGTCACCAGCATTAACTATATCTAGGTGCTTCATATCAGGCAAATCAGATTTATATCACTGTCTTCTGTCAAATGCAGGTACTCTACCACAACTTGTCAAGACAGCCTGTCTGAATCTTCACACGTCAGACAGAATCACAGCACTTGGTGTTTTGGTCTGTTGACAGCAATTTATTTTGATGTGTTGTCACAATATGGAATTTTTCAATGCTCTGTACCATGGTGCTAGTAAGTCCTACTATACTGTCTTCTACTGCCAGGTGCTACAGGTTTAGTAAGGGGAGAGGGCAAAGTTTTGCCTTACTTTTAAAACACCTTTAATAAAACTCCTAGTAGTTAATTGACCAGTGGAGACCACTGCTAAACAGAAGCAAGTATTTCAAGACAGTCCTTATTCCCAGCATCCTACATCCTATGTAACACCACAACCAAATAATCTAGGTGAATCAAAGGTGACTAGTCTGTCGGAAACAACCACGGACATTAAAAATCCTGTGAGTCAAAAATCAGAATAGTCCATCCTAAGGTTAAACAATAGCTTGGGCTACACGTGCACTGTGGTCAATTGTTTCCTCAGCTCTTTCACAGGGCTACTTTCAATCCCACAGTAAAAACTTCAACTCGGTGCTGTGCAAACATTTATTATGTACCTATGTGTAAAGCCGGGCACTAGGGGATACAGAAGAATGAGATGATGAATGGGAACAGATTTCGTTTGGATTTTTTAAGATACATTTTCCAGAAATCTGTACAAATTACACATTATTACTCCAAGAATGTAAAATACAGCTTACAATTTTAAAAAGACAATGAATTAAATGTGGCAGAAGAAAAGATAATATTCACAAAAAGCTCAGAGACTTTCTAAATTTTGTAATCTTTTCCTATATTTTTTATATTAAAAGCTTCTATTGAAAATCAATTTAACATAGTACAGTGTGTATACACACACACAAACACACACAGAGGCAGGGCAAAAGTAGGTTTACAGTTGTTTGTATGAAAAATATTAATAATATAATAAATAATAATACAAGAATAAACTCTTTCGCATACAGCATCTAAGCACAATTTAAAAATAATAAAGTACAGCTATGTAATAACACGTATGTAAGGCTCATTTTCAAATTTCATAACTATAAAAATGTTTTTTATATTTATGAGCAGGGACTGTGGTAATACTTATCATCTACAGCTGGTGTGCACTGCAGTCATAATAGCTTATCTCCAAGGAATTCTACTACAATTTTTTTAAACCTAATAATCTTCTCTGTGAGGTAAGTGGGCAGTAGAACAAATGGTATTTTTTTTAACTTTGTATGACAAAAACGTAAGAGAAAACACTTTACAGTGAGTCAAAATGCAAGCTGAACAAATACTCACAAACTTAAAACGATTCCATTAAATTATATTCTATGAGTTCTTAAATTAGGTAAGTCTTTTAGCACAATTCTAGAAGGCATCGTTCACATAGTATTTTATAAATGGTACAACCTAGAGCTGTATAACTCAAGAAGCCTGAATCTAAAGACAGCCTCAATGAAGTAACCGTGTGTGCATGTGCACATGTGTGCACATGTGTAGGTGTGTGCTCCTTCCAGGAAAAAAGAGGAATACCTATGACACAAACCCTAGTCTATTCTATAAGGCTACATCATCACATAAATCACAAGTATAGTCTAGTCAACCTCCAAGATCTCTAGGAAAATGAAGCTTTGAATAGAGTAGGATTGTGACACAAATATTCTTTTACTTTTTATTTTTTTATTGTGATGATGCTCTAACCAACTGAGCTACCCAGCCAGGGTGAGACACAAATACTCTTGATAAAGATTTGCTGCAAGTTGATCTTTACCTAGTAGCTAAATATGGCAAGTAAACAATAAATGTGGATGACTCAATATGTGCCGTACCCAGAATTCATGTCTAATCTACTTCAAGGAATCCAATCACAGTAATACAACCAAACTACCTATATGTAGTCTTTATAGACTGGCAGTAACAATACCAGCCAACAGAGAACAATTTTTCACTCTAGTTTCATGACTGATTTTGGAAAGAATGGGAAGTGAAAAATGTTAACTAAAAACGTTTGACTCTCATTTAATGGGTAAAGATCAGCCATACATGCACAGATATACTAACATGAAGAAAAATGAAACCACATAAGAACCCTAGTTTCCTCCCAAAAATAGTCAGAAAGCCCAATCATTTGATAATCTAAAAAAATAAGGTATTCAAAAAAGGCAGAGAGTAAGACCTGGTAAAGACAGGTGGGATTCTATTTCAAGGAAGATACGGTACACAGACCATAGAGTGGGAAAGAACAGGCCAGATGGGGAAAGTACTAATAACTTAGGGACACTGATAACCCTGTACCCAATAAAAAATATATAGTAAAATAGAACTGCACTCAATTGGAAGATTGTGCTACAATCTTTATCCCAGTTCTGCAAAGTTAGGCAAATGACCTACAGTAAATCCTTACTTGGCCTCTCTAATCCTCAATTCCCTAATTGGTAAAACAAAAATAATGTATGTCCATCTACATGAAAGGTTGTTGTATGGATTAAATAAACAATGTAAAAAAGCACTCTGAACAATATAAAAGTACCATAAAAAATATTCAAAACCAACTTAGGATACCTGAAAAGTAAGTATCACTTTTGATTTTCTGGTTCAAGACAGCAGATTGAGCACAAGTGTTTAATCTCCCCTCTTCTAAATTCCAACTGATAGGACAGTAAAGGGTATAAATGCATTGAAAAGAAGGTGGGGGATGTCGGAGATCAGATCTTGATAAATTTATGGACAACATAGAAAATGAGATTGCACTGACAAATACAATACAGAAGAGAAGACCCAAATTAAATAATGAGAAAGAGTTGAGTTAGGAGTATGAACCAGTTTTTCTAGCAAAGACTGGGAAATTCTCTAAATTCGGACAGAGAACAATGGGAAATGGGGCAATAAATTAAAAGGTTTGAGCAACACCTGGGACATTTGGCCTCGCCCCACACTTTCCATAAACACACTCAGACACTGCAAAGAACACCATTTACCCTCTAGGGTAAAGCCAACTATTCTCAAAAAACAATTAAAATGTAAAATTAAAAGAATAATGGAGGAGGGGATACTAACTTCCTCATCTTACATAATGAAAAGAAAGAAATACAAGCCAATGTTGATGAAATCAAAATCAGAGAATATATTAATGTTATGAAAATAACCTATAGCAGAACTAAAAATAATACTACAACTAACAAAACTAGAAAGAAGAGGAAGAAAGGAAGTGGGAGACAGTATAAATAAAGCACATTCCTCACCATGGAAAATCTATATACATAGTTTAAGAGTGCAATTTAAATGTACAGGGCAAAAATAAATGTGCAGTGGGTAACTAACAGAAAAACTAAAAACAGAAAGATTAAATGTGTTCTCCTCTGAAGAGTGAGGTCATAGGAAGAAAAGATAGATAAAAGGCTACAGAACTTTTCAACTGTGAAAGATGAATACTTTTATATTAAAATTACCTGCTAGCTACTTGAAAAATATTCTTTTCAAAATGGATTGACCCAGAAAGTTAGTCTGGGAGATATAAAATCTGACTACCTACTCTGATATCTTTCAACCTTTACAAAAAAAAAAAGACAAGTTCTTCAAGTCTTGAGGAAAAATTATCTTCCTAGGCACACAGGGAAAGAGGAATGTGACTGAGAAATAAGGAAAATTTCATCTTTCAGCAGTTTGATAAAAGATGAGTCAGAAACAAGGGACTATAATTCCCTAATCCTTCAGGCTGAAGAATGGCAATTGGGAATAGTGTTTTCAACCTCAAATTCCTATTCTGGAAGTTGCTAATCGGCTTGAATGGTGGATGGCTTAATTATATAAGGACCACATTAATGTCTCAGAGGAGGGAGAGTGATCGGATAGGTTTTAATTTGAAACACTCTTCATAAAATTAAAAATGAATGCCAAACTGACTATAATCGGAGCCTCTGTGGAGAAGTAAAAGGCCAATCTAGCCATAAGAATATAGTATAATCAATTGGGCTTGGAGGCAAAATTGATCCAGTACTAGTCAATAATTATGAAGGTTATTCATTGGACAGTCAAAAGGAAGTAGTCTCCATTCCTGTTTTAGCTAGTAGGTATTTCTATGGATAAGTTTCAGGCAATTAGAGGAAATGCTTAAATCTGTGAAGGATAATATTTTCATACTATTCATAACCTCTGGAATTACTCTATAGAACTAAAATCCTGGGATCCAAGTTGCTCTAGGTTATAACACTAATCTTAAATAGAATAGTATAGTTTGGGAAGTTGTGGAAACATTCTGTTCGGTTTAAGAGTTTTACTAGCAATTTAGCATTCAAAAAAAAAGGAGTTGGAACAAATTGGTAAGTTCAAATCTATATAAAGCTGTAGGTTAACCAGGGAAACAGCTTTTTTTCCAAGTACACAAAAGTACAATAATTAGAGAAACAGCAAAATTAAATAAGAAAGTGCCTATTTTGGGGGGAAAAATTCTACCTGCTAACTGATCTTTCCATGGCTTTCTAGGATCCAGGACCACTACTGACAGGTGTGTTTGCCCTAGCTGTTGAATCCACAGGAGCACAGAACAAAAAAATTATATGCAATCCATATAATGTCATTTTAAATTTGTAATAGCTAAACTTTAAAAAGCAAAAATAAACAGATAAAATTAATTTTCATAATATATTTTAATTCAATATATTCAAAATATTACCATTTTCAACATGTAGTCAGTATTTTACAACACTCTTGAGATATTTTATGCTGTTTCAGTCTTTGAAAATTGGTATGTATTTTACACCTACAGCATCTCAATTCAAATAAGCCACGTTTTACAGTAAGTGCTCAATAGCAACAAGTGGCTAGTGGCTAAGACATTCATTTGAGTTGTTCTTCTTTCAGCTGACAAGCATCACTTAATGGAAGCAAAGGACTCTCAGTTCCCAAGTCAACTGTAGTTTCCTAATATCACACAGGATCCAGCAGGAGTCTTCTTTGTTGCGGTGTAAGAAGCCTTGACCTCTACTGTAAGAGCCAATTGGATTGGTAGAATTTTGTTGCCTCCACCCCTTACTGAATTCAAAGACCATAAAAGTGCAGGGGAGCACATGTATCTGCAAGAACAAAGAGCATAAAACAGACAAGACCCCCACTTTGTTCCCAGAACACTAAGAACCAGGCTTACATACCTCCCCAACCTTCTCTCCCTCTTTCTGGCCAGGAAATTGGTGGAGGCTTCTCAGGCAAACTGACCTCCCTAAGTCATCACTCTACAGCGAAGACTACCAAAACCAAGACGCTGTACTCACAGTGAGTTTTCAGTCAGCTTTTTAAATGCCCTCCATTCTCAAGTGTTCACTGAGAGCCTACTATATGCCAGGCACTGGGGGATACAGCAGTGAACAAAACAAAGTTCCTCTCTCAAAAAGATTACATTCTCATTTTTTTTAAAGACAATAAACAAATACGGAATACAGAAGAGAAATATAAATAAAGCAGGTAAGAGGGTTAGAGTGTAATGGGAAGGGGGAAGGGGAATGCTGTTTTATCTATGAAGGTCAAAGAGAATGTCTCTTATGAGGACAGGTTTGCGCAGAGGCTGCAAGGGAAGAAGGGAACCACAGAGATACCTGGGCAAAGAGTGTTCCAGGCAGAGAGAAGAGTAAATATAAACCCCCCGAATGGTGCGTATATTTGACCTACTAGAGAAAACAAAGAAGCCAGTTCAACTGGAGGGAAATGAGTGGCACAAAGTGATTTGGGAGGGTGACGTAAGTAATAGTAACGGAGAGGTTGAAGTGGGTCAGAGCATGCAGGCCTTGAAGACTCTAATTAAGGACTGATTTTTTATGTCAGATGAAAAGGTAAGCCCTAAGAAGATGAATGACATTATCTGACTTACATTTTAAAAGAATCACTGCCAGATGAATAAAGAAATGACTGTAGGGCTGCGTGGGCGGAAGCGGACAGATCAGTTAGAAAGCTAAGGTTTATTCACTGCCGGTGGGAATGTAAACTATGAAACAGTATGGCAGTTCCCCCAAAAAATAATAATAGAGTTACTATATGATTCAGCAATCCCTCTTCTGGGTATGTACCCAAAAACCTTGAAAACATCTACTCCCAAAGATATATGCCCCCCCCCAACGCATTTACTGCGGCATTATTCAAGCCAAGGTATGGAAACAACCAAGGTGTCCTTTGACAGAGGACTGGATGAATAAGATGTGGTGCATATATAGTATGGAATACTACTCATCCATAAGAAAAGATGAAGTGCTGCCACTTGAGACAACATGAATGGACCTTGAGAATATTACGCTAAGCGAAATAAGTCAGTCAGAAAAAGCTAAGAACCACATGATTTCACTCATATGTAGAATATAAAACTGAAACTCATAGACATAGAAAACACTATGGTGGTTACCAGAGGGAAGAGGTTGGTGGGGTATTAAAGGGTAAAGGGGGTCAAATTTATGGTGATAGAAAATGATTTGACTACTTTGGGTAGTGGGTACACAATGCAATTTACAGATCATGTATCATGGAGATGTACACCTGAAACCTGTATGACCCTATTAATCAATGTCATCCCAATAATTTTAATTTGAAAAATGTATTTTTTTAAAAAGAAAACTATTAGAATAGTCCAAGCAAAACATAAAGATTGCTTTACAAAGGGAAGCAGTGTGATGGGATGGAGAAATTTGGGTTATGATTTTGTTTTAATACTTGCAAAGTTATTTTTTAAGTAGTAAAAATAAAAATAGCACAAAGGGCACCCATACAGACTACCAAATTCACGTTTTTACCTATTGTTAACATTCCCATCAAATGAGTGTGCACATGCACATCCACTTACTATATACACACACTTTCTTTCTGAACCATTTGAGGGTGACTTATGTATATCATGGCCCTTTCCCCTAAAGACTTTAGTATTTCTTAAAAATGCAGTATTTCCTTACATAGTCACAGTATAGCTATTAACTTCAGTAAATGTAACATGATGTGATAAATCTTACCTAATCTCCTTTCTGTACCCCAATTTTGTCAGTTGGCCCAACAGTGTCCTAGCATTTTACCCCTTCCAGTTCTGGGTCCAGCCTAGGGTTTCATATTACATGTAGCTGGCAACCTCTTTAGGCTCCTTTAATCTGGAATATTTCCAGAGCATTTATGACACTGACATTTTTGAAGACTAAAGTCCTCTCCCCCTATTTTAAAATCAGAATGTTTCTCATTTGAGGTTTGCCCAACATTTCTTCACGATTATATTCAAATTATGCATGCTCAGTGATGCACAAATGATGGTGTGATCTTCTCAGGGTATCACATTTAGAGTCCCAGAATGTCCCCTGTCCCTCCCTGGTGCTGTTAACTTGATCACCTGGTCAAGGTATTGTCTGATGTCTACAATGTACTATTAATATTGCTTTTTTCCCTTGACACACAATTTCTAAGGAGCACTTTATGACCACACAAATATTCTACTCATGAACAAAATTACCACCTGTATTTAGAATTTACTGATGATTCTTGCTGATATAATCTTAACTACAATGATTGTTAAATGATTTTCCAATGTCAGCATTCTCTCCACATTTACCAGTTGGCCTCTGTATTCTACTATAAGAGCCTTCCATCCTCATCCATTTATTTATCTGTCTTTCTATTATCAGTATGAATTAATGAACTCTTACTTTTCCAATTCACTACTGCACTTAACTATTCTGGTGCTCAAATTGGCTCAGATTTGGCAAGTGAGAGCTCTTCAGACTGGCTCCTATGTCCTTGTGACATGTTCCCATCATCTTTTTCAGCACTTCCATACATCTTGACACAGTGAGATGTTTCAGGATTACTACCCTGCCTCAGCCCGGGAATCATCCTTTTTTCCAAGGTGCCTGGTTTTTTAGTGTGGGATGGTCTTAAGAGACTAAGACCTAGGTAGTTGTGCACATTGCCACTGACATGTTTTTGCTTCTTGGCCCTTTCAGATTTTGATTAAAAAACCAACTTATCTCATTAAAAGTGAATATGGGCTACACGAGAAAAAGAAAAATCAAAGATGACTCCACAGGTTCTGGCCTGAGCTGCTAGACGAGTGCTGTTGGTATTTACTAAGGCTAACTACTAAATTATTAAATGAGAAAGAGAAAGTTCTCAGGGGAAAATCAAATATTCCATTTTGGATGTGCTAATTTTGTATGATTATTAGATATACAAGTGGAGATAGTGAGCAGAAGGAACCAGGAACAGTCCAGAATTCACGGGAGGGGATCAAGATGGTGATATAAATTTCAGAAACATCGGTGTATTAATATTTAAAGCCATGGGACTAAATGAATGAGCAGATAAGGACCACCACACATTTGAGGAACATCTCTAACATAAAAGATAGACCAAAATAAACAGAAAAGTATATATATAATTCAAAGAAAAAAGAGACAATGCAGGTAACAGATGAAAACTTAATTAAAAAAAAAAATCTGAAATATCTCCAGTGATATTCTTAGAGATAGGAAGACCTATGTCTGTGAAACAACAAATGGGAAGGGAGGGAGGGAGGAATTAGTTAATTCAGTTCCAAGCCATTGGGTAGGGCTGAAAAAGGCAGATGTCTGAAGGGAGGTGGGGAAGGAGGCACAGCCAGCCAATGCAGGGTTGACAGATCCCAAAGTGGGTTTTGGAGAGTATCTGCATGCTTACCAACGGTGGCCCGGTGTGCGCTGTGGTAGCCTGAGCAGGGTGAAGAGAACATTCATAGGGAAAGTGGTGGTGTCACAATGAACCATCCCAGGGTACTGGAGCCTAAAAAGGGTAAGGAAGTCATCCAGCAAATGATAAGGGCATAAGGTTAGAAAGGAGAGGCAAGCAGTGGCAAGAGGTTGGTCAGGGAGAGTTGATCTAATAATTAAATACACTTAGTTAATGGAAGTCAGGTTTCTCACTATTGAAGAAGGGAGTTACAAACATGAAATGGAAAATTAGAATGAATTTTGTGGTGTTGAAATAGATTTCAGAGTTGGAGATTTCAGAGTTCAAATAAACTCATAAAAATTCTCAAAAAAATAAAAAAGAAATTGATAGATTTAAACTTGTTTTGAGTGTGTATGTGTGTTCTATAGATCTTTTCTTTGAGGAAACCCAGTAACAACAACATCTAAAACTCTCAAGTTTGTAGATGGAAAAGAACAAAACGAACCTACTCAGTTAAGAGTAAAGTAATTCACAGCACTGTGGCGAAGCTTAAATAAAATGATACATAAAAAGTGAAAAAAAAAGTCAAGTAAGCAGACTATATCTGTAATGTTTTCCTCCTTTTAAAAAATCTGAAGCAAGTGTGGCTAAATGTATACTTTGATAAAGCTGAGTGTGGATACATGAATGTTCATTTTTATTATTCACTAATTTCTGTATATTTTCAGTATTTCATAAAACATTTTTAAAAGGCCAATTGAAAAACTACTGGGCAGGCCTTCCTTCTCCAGCCAAGTAAGATCTGACCTTTCATTTATTACCTAAATAAGGATTTAGACACCAGCTAAATAAGAGTCTAAGGAATGGAAAAAAAGATGAAGGTAATCCTAGTTAAAGCAGAAGAGGGATTTCTGAAAGATGTCACAAAATTTACAGAATCCCCAGGGGGCCTGATGTCTACATAATTTGCGACAACACCCAAATCCTCACACAAGACTGCCACTGGGCACTGAACCCATGCCTCATATCTTGGGAGCCAAGAATGTTATGGATAAGACCTCTACCGTTTACCGCCCATGAAAATCCATCTCTGTGCCAGCTCCAGCACCTTTATTAGGAACAGGTTCCTCCACATCACACCCTCTTCACACTTTTCTACTCTAGACTCAAGTGACCACATCTGATTTGCTAGGTCTGTATCATATGCCTGAGCCATGGCTGCAAAGAAGATAAAGAAATTGTCTTTAGGCTTAGCAATGCAAAACCAAAAGCAGTATTTTCCCAAATACAGGACAGGTATTCAAAAGATACTGAGTAATTAAAACTATAAAAATATCCAAAAGTCCACTATAATCTGATACACTCAATTGTCCAAAGAGGTCTACTTAACACAAGAACGCACTTGGAAATAGTCAGGCATAGTCAGAATGAAGGCCATAAACCTCACAGGAAGCAGAAAGTCACATGAATGGTTTACTGGGTACCATTATAAAGAGCTCCTTACCAGTCCCATACACACAAAACAGATGTATCTATACATTCTTGCCCCAGAAGTTTAAAATTATGTCATAAAGTATGTTCTTTTGAACAAAAGTATCTTTTAAATTCTAAATCCCTTGAGAATTGTTAAAACATTAACCTAGCATCAGTCAATAGTAAGTTAGTCTATATGGAGTACTTTCCTCTGAAAGACAAACATTTAAAAATGGGAAGTTTTATAAAATCAAAGAAAAGTGAGGGGTGATTGGGAATGTGTACAATGAAGCCATCAGAGAGAAAGCACAAAGTCAGGAAGCACTTAGAAGAAAAGAGAATGGATGAAAAGAGCTTTAGAAGAAAATATGGGAAATCTGCTGAAGACAAAGTTTTCTTACTCCACAAATTAACCCAGAGTTCTACAAAGATTCAGTAACACAGAGCTACAAATGTTGAACTAGAGTTTACCATCTGATAGAATCCCTAGATCCAACCTTTGGAGAGTCTCTCATCCCAATATCTATTTGATTTAAAGAAAAGAAGATAGCAACTCACTTCAACTGTCCCTACTATTGTTACCAAAAAAAAAAAAAAAAAAAGCAAACCCAAAAAACCAAATCTAAAATGCCCTGGTTGCTGTGGCTCAGTTGTCTGGAGCATCGTCCCACATACGAAAAAATTGGAGGTTTGATTCCCCATAGGGTACATACCTAGGATACAGGTTCAATCTGTGGCTGAGGCGTGTATGGGAAGCAACCAATCAAAGTTTCTCTCTCACATTGATGCTTCTCTCTCTCCACCCCTCCATCCTCTCTCTAAAACCAATACATATATTTTATAATTTTTTAAAGTATTAAAATATAGTGAGTAGCTATAAAGAAAACATAAGGTATATATGGTGTACTCCTAGTGGGAATATAGAATGGTGCAGGTGCTGTGCAAAACAGTCTGGCAGTTCCTCATAAGGTTAAACGGGGTTACCCTATGACCTACCAATTCCACTCCTGGATATATCCTCAAAAGAAATGAAAACATACAAGGTCTGTCCAGAAGGTATCCAGCCATGTAACATGAAAAAGAGACATTTATTGAAGAAGATACATGACACAAGAAACATTGTACACAGGACAATGACGCCTCAGTCCCCTTCAGAGTAGGCACCTTGGGACCTCACACAGTTCTCCCAATCGCCATCAGCTGCCCAGTCATATTTTCCTGAATCTCATCAACGGTCTGAAATCTCTTCCCTCTCAAAGGTGATTTCAGTTTTGGGAAAAGCCATACATAAAACACTGTAGAGGGGCTAAGTCACCTGGGTTATTTGATGTTTCGCCAAAAAGCTCTGCCTAAGATGTGATGCATGAGCAGGCTCGCTGGCATGATGAAGCTGCCAATCACCCACCATAGCTGCGGCATCCTGAATCATCTGAATAGTTTCCGTGGAGGAATGTCCAAGCTTAACACAAAATGTGATGCAGATTCATTGCTCTACTCACTCAGTCATTTTGATTGCGACAGCCACACAGTACACATGCTCACTCAACAGTGTCTACCTCCCCCGCTGACTAGTATAGTGAAGTCATCATTGTTCACGCATGAGCATTCTAGTCCACTCTCCGTGGCTGCCAGGTTATATTGATGTCACATAAACTGTTCTCCTGACATTAACAATGGCTATACTTTTTTTGGACAGACCTCGTCGTACATTCACACAAAATATCGCATACAAATGTTCACAGCAGCATTATTATAACAGCCAACAAAAAGAAACAACCCAAATGCCCATCAACTGATGAATGAATAAATAAAATGTGGTATATCCATGGAATATTATTCAGCTGTAAAAAGAAATGAAGCACTGATACATGTGACATGAGTGCACCTTGAAAACATTCTAAATGATAGAAGCCAATCACAAAAAACTATATATTGTATGACTCCAATTATGTGAAGTGTGCAGAGTAGAAAATTCACAGAGATAGAAGAGGGATTCGTGGTTGCTGAGGGCTGGGGTTTTGGGAGAAAATAAAGAATAACTGCTAATGGGGTTTTTTTGGAGGGAGGGTGATAAAGATGCTCTAAAACTGTGGTGATGGTTGCATAAGTGAGAATATACTACAAACCACTGAATTATACATTTTAGGTATGTGAATTATATGCTATGTGAATTATATCTCACTAAAGTATATGTATGGTATAAAAATAATAAGAAACTATTACCTATTACACCTACTATCCAGTTGAAGAAAAAAATCTAATATAATCTTTGAAAGAACTCTGTGCACCACTCCCCAATCTCATCTCTGACCTTCTCTCTTCATGCTCTTTAGTTTTACCACATTCATGTACAAGCTCAGTTTTACCTCTTTGAACATTATATAAAAGGAACCATACTGTATGTACAGTAAGTTCTGCTAAAATGTAACATGTCTCTAAAGTCACTGAGCTATGCAAATTGTGCAATAAAAACCACAGAGCTTACAGAAAAAAAGAGGTCAGTGATACTTGTTTTTAAAAGGTAGGAATCTAATAGCCCAGTTTTATACATGCTACATGACTAAGAAATACATAAAACACTAAAATAAACACAGTACATTACTTTGCAAAGGACCTGAAGTTGGCTTAAAAAAGTGGACATTGAAAAGGCTGAAACTTTTGGGTTGGGTTATCGTGAAGTGACGGAAGGAGAGCTATCTGAAATCGGACACAAAATCCTAACACTGGGTGGTGGTGCATCACACACTCGGGGCACTGAGGTAGTTTAAAGAAGTTTGAGTTGTGTGCTTTTCTCATATTCCTATGGGGCTCGCCTCAGCTAGGTGCAGTTTTCTGCATTCACCTGGTGTTTCTCAAGGATGAAATCACACATAAGCAAACGTAAAATTTGCATTATGCCCAAATTATTCCCTAATATATTGCATTGAAACACTTTCATATTTTCAAAACATGCATTAAAACAGAACTGATTATATTCTTCATGAGTCCTCTTTCATAAAGTAACTAATTTTTTTGTCCATTTCTCTATTAGGCTGTCTTTTCCTTAATAATATGTAGCAATTCTTTATCAGTTCCTAATATTAACCACTTATCAGTGATCTAGTTTGCAGTATTGTCTCCCACTCTGTGGCTTATACTTTCATTTCCTTTATGGTTTATATTGACGACCAGAATTCTTCATTTTAATGTAACTTACTGATAATGTAAATTATAAATTTTTCCTTTATGATTTGTGATGTTTGCAGTCTTTAAGATATGTCTCTACTCTGAAATCTATTTTGTTACCTAAGTCTTAAAGTTTATTTGCCTTTCTCCTTGTTTTTTTTTTTCTAATTGAGATGGTAACTGTCTTCAGGCATATGAAGAACTCAAGACTATCCTCAGAAGTACAGTTACATTACATTAATAAAGAGAAGCAACTGACTAAACAGAAAACAGCCAGAACTACAGGGTTATTTGGCAAAAAAAAAAACACAAAAAACTATCAAGGTAGAAATATAAGAATAACTAAACAAATGTTAGTCTATATCACACCTGTCCTCCAAAAATAAATTTTTAAAAAATCATTTCCAAAAATAGAACAATTATAATCTGCATTTGCAAATTCACCTACTCATTAAAATTTACTTGTCACCCCAACATCAATATACTCAGGCACTTCAGTAGTCATTAGTAGATTGGTACATGTGCTCAGTGGAGAAAGCTTGGAGTTGCCAGATGTGCATGTTCTCAGCTATGTTCATAGAGCAATGCTCCACCTTCTTATTTCAGCTCTCATGCTGGAAATATGTCCTTTTTGCAATAGATTTAGTGCCACCTTTTTCACATTTTTATTCTTTTCCTTGGTGATTTCACTAGTTAAAATGGCCCCCAAGCAGTCTAGTGTCTAAGTACAAGAAGAATGTGATGAGCCGTATACCATCCTCCCCTTTTCACACTATGCTCCAGACTTCCCTGCATTATATTCTTCAAAATCAAGGAATCCTTTCCTACATCCAGGCCTATGCACGCACTTATTAGCCCCTCTTCATGGAATGCTCTTCCCCCAGCTCATTTGAAGTCTGCTCATTCCTAACTCTACCAGTCTCAGTCAAGAGATACCTCTTCAAAAAAATCTTCTTTAAACAACCCATCTAAAGAGGCCTTGTTCTAGATAGGACAAGGGTCTCAATGTCTGGGCAGTTCTTACTAAAATGTTACCTTGCTAAATGTTAAAATGTAGCACACTATTTTGCAGATGCAGCTGGAACAGGATGAGCTTGACAGGAACCCAGCCCCCTAAGTGGAGCCAACTGCAAAAAAATCAATGTGAAACTGACCAAATAGTATATATGGCTAAGGCTCCCTTTCCAGGAGGCAGAGCTTTAGATATGAATCTTCTGTCTCCTTTATTTGCTGCAAGTAAATAAACTACCTTGCAACAACCACCTCCGGTTTTCAAATAAAACACCCAAAGTGGTGAACCCCTGGAATTTGGTAACAGCCTCACCTAATATCTTACATCATTCTGTTCACATCATCCATAGCATGTTATTCAATCTAAAATTACCATACTCTTTTATTCATTTACTTAAATTTTGTCTATTTTCCCAACAGAATGTAAAAGGTCAGTACATAGCAGCTTATCTGTCTTATTGCTATATTCCTTAGGTCTAGCACAGTGCCTGGCACATAAATCAGTATCAAATATTTGTGTAATAGTTGCCTAGGATAAATCATCACTTTCACTAAGGGAGGAAAATTTCTCCTTAAAGAGGGAGGAAGAGAGAAATTTTTTTAAAAACTGAGGGTAGCCCTGACTAGTGTGGCTCAGTAGGTTGGGAGTCATCCCGCACTGAGAGGTAGCTGGTTCAATTGCTGGTCAAGGCACATGCATGGGTTCCGGGCCAAGTCCCTGGTTGGGGGTATGTAAGAAGCAACTGATGATGTTTCTCTTCCTCTTGTTCTCCCTCCCTTCCCCTCTCTAAAAATAAATAAATAAAATCTTTTTTTAAAAACTCTGGTATATAAGTATAGAATAGGTCATTTTAAAAAACACATGTAAGCTAAGGGGGAAATGCTGGAGAATTTACCAATTTCAAATACAAAGAGATGGAATATGAGAAAACATACTACACAATAACTAACATCAGTAATTTCATTATGAGAGGAAAGAAAAATTTCTGCAACAACCTTTATCAGGAACAGCATTTTCTTATGTGTTTGTAATTTTGGGGGGTTTTCCGTTAATAGTGGAGAAAATGATGATAGGAAATATATCAAAACATTTAGAAATCATACACTCATTTCCAAAGGAAATCCTTTTTTCAACCATTCCCAAAGCTACATAAAATAAAGGGAAGCAGAGTTGTAGGCAAGAAAAATAGGAGAATGACTCGGAAACTTTTCCTATGCTAGAATAAAGTATAGTATCTTGTGTAGACAGATACACCAATGGAATTTTGCTGACTGAAGACATGGCAGCCTAATTCAGCAGCCTACAGCCTGCAAAAATGTTGAAATGATGCAAACAGAGAGGTACTTTAAAATCAAAAGTATATACAAAGTATTTTATTGTTCATATTAATCTATATACAAAATGCATTTTATTTAGGCTCAAAAAGAAATAGAAGGAGCTGTCTAAATTCAATTCAACCAAATACTCACTGAATGCCTAAATTTCTAGTGCTCAGATTAGCATTACTGCTAAAACCTTTAAATGAAAAAAAGAACACAATTTACACATGGAAATGACTACTGTTACTAAACATCCTGTGAAACTCCAGGAAAAAATCCTCAAGGAGAGAACCACTCTCTCCACTGGCAGCAGCCATTTTGTTTGTACAGCGTTGGGGTGATCCTAGTTAACAAAATTTGTTTAGGAAAAGCAGATATGCTGACTTCTTGTTTTCTATGTACTAGGTACTAAATAGGCATAATAAACAAATACCTTTTATTGGCATAATTTACTGCTACAATGCAAAATTTAGGGTTATTAGATTAATACATAAAGGACTTCTTCCCAAGAATTTCTTAGTGGAATATATATCACCAAAGTACTCACCTAAATAACTACACCCTACTTCATGCCTTGAGGAATCTGAGACAAGAACCTGTAGCTAGATTAATTTGGCTTTATTCACATCATCTCATATCTTCATTATCTATATATCCAAGTTCTCTTATGGGCATCACACCCTTATTTATCTTTTCGTATAAACTTCCGTTATGTTTCTTTGAAGTACAACAGCTCTATCAGTAAGCATCGCTGAGTTCACAGTTAAAGCAGAAACCAAATACCAAGATCTAGTGATCTATTATTATAGCTTTAACCTCAAATATCTTGCAGCGTTTAGTACCAGAATTGTGATTATTGTCACAACAATATTGGAGTTAATAATGACAACAACAATAAATATCACTGAAACAATGGAGTTACTTGATTTATGAAACTTTTCCTCCCAAGAAGGAATCAAGAAAAATATACTGAACGTAGAAAATAAAGTAGCAAAAATTAGAAGGGAATTTAATGAATACAGTTCTCCCTGACTTAAAAGGATATAAAAACTCAGTTCCGTCAATTGAACATGTTATAAACACACAGAAAGTTAACACTAAATTTCTAGCAATTGACATTTTTAACTCACTCTATAAATTTGATCATATATGGCTTTTAAAATTATCTACTAATACTCGATCTACTCTACACATCTTTATCTAATTATATTCATGCCCAGGAAAAGAAAATGTTGCCTACACCATAATGCTTCAGGATGACTCAGTAAAGAAAACAGGTTATAGGTAATGAAACAATATTTTAGAGGAGGAAAAAAATGTTCATATTTAAGTAGTAGACAAACCCTTCCTAGAGTAGAAAAGACTCTTTTGCTTCTTTAATTAATGTCATGTACAGTCATCTACATTTTGCATTGTGATCTATAATGTATCACCAATTTATGAGAACAAAGAAATAACTGAAACATTTAAAATGGGGCTGAATGGTGATTTAACATCAGAATGGAGATGTGCAGGAGTCTTCTGATTACTAAACAACAGATAAACAACTACAAATACCTTAGAAAATAAAAACACTAAATGTAAATACATGAAATTAAGTATTTTTAGGAAAGAAAATAAAACCTTAGAAGAGTAAAGTTTGTTCTAGTAGTCAATTTATAAATGTAATACTATAGCATTATACAGGTATATGTTATTGAAAACAATCTAGTTAAACAAATTGGGAGTTGGCTTTTTTTAAGATGGCAGTTAAAGGTAAATTCATTAGGAGAACAAATATATATTTGTGTAGTTAAATCCACACATGACTTTTAAGAGTCCATTAACTACCACAGCTGCTATGCTAAATTCATGTTATGTGTTGCCAGGAATACATAAAGGCATGCTACAATGAAACAATAATTACAAAATTTAAAAAACATTAAAATTTCTGTTTTTGTGGAGTTAATTTCTTCTCTCTTCCACTTCTTCACACTCTTCCTTCAAGAAGTTTCCGGAAAAGCCAAAGAAATGTCTTTATCTGGCAAATATTTGTTGAAAAATAAATCAAATATAAATGATCATCACTCTACTTTGTGATTTTCTTCTGTTTTTCTTTCTTCTTTTTTTTTTTTAGAAAGGGGGAATAGCCCTGACTGTGACTTAGGTGTGACTTAGTGGGTTGGGCATCCTCCCACAAAACAAAAGGTCACAGGTTCGATTCCTGGGCACATGCCTGGGTTACGGGCCAGGTCCCCACCCAGTTGGCGGTGTGCAAGAGGCGGCTGATCATGTTCCCTTCGCACGTTGATGTTTCTCTCCCACTCTTTCTCCTTCCCTTCCCCTCATCCTAAAAATAAATAAATAAAATCTGGTTTAAAAAAAGAAAGGAGGAATAAGGGAGGAAAAGGCAGAAAAGTACGGGTTTATCAATCAACACCAAAAGGCGAGGTGGCCAGGGTAGGGGCGGGGAAAAGTCAGTACAATTTATAAGTGATATCAATTCTGGTGTAGAATATAAATTTCATTAATGAGGACTCTGAGAACTTTGGTATAATTATAGACGAATATACTAACAATCTTTTGAAACTCCATGGGAGAAAAATAGCCATCAGTATATTTCATAATCCTAGATTTAAACAGCTTTCTAACGAGCTGTCTGGGTAATTACTAAGCTATCTAAGAATTACTATGAACTTTGTACCTTTTTAGTTCACTGACAGATGACTATTTGTTATTAGCTCAAGTAATAATAATGTATTAAGATACTTACTTAATATACAGAAACACATGTTTGCATTTAGACTACATTGAACTTTGTTCCCCAGAAATACTTTGTTAAAAGTCACATAGAAATCTGTAAATCAGCAGCAGGGCCAACAAAGTGACATCAGTTCCTGTTTCTCTTGGAGTCTGTAATAAATAAAAGCCATCTCATGCCTGAATGAATATTCTAGAGGAGTATTTCTTGATTCTACAGAAAACTTTTGGTGCTGTTGTTATCTTCATGTTTTTGTTGTGATCCCTTACATACACCTACAACTGGAGAGGAAAGCGTATTAAATTCTCCTTAAAGATTCCTCATCTTTACAAACATGGTTAAGTGTGTTGCTGATTTTCTAAGAATTAAATAACTCACCTTGAATAGAGGTAAGGTACCACAGAGACCAAGTCCATGAGCTGTTAAAAAAATTCTAAATGAGGACATTCTGAAAACTAAAGTTCAGTGGCAGAAAGTTGAGCGAGAACGAATTCTTGTGTCTTTAGTGAGTCATTTTCAGCATGTAACTAATTCCAGCAGGTAAAAGAGGAGCACTCATTTAAAAATATTTATTGATTAGTTATTTAAATGTCACTGGAAACTTCTGTCTCATTTCAAAACTCTACTTTTTATTCTACGTAAGTCCTTAAAATAGAATCCATGCCCTTTAATGTGGTGGATATTTAATTTGAAAGCTTATTTTACTTTTTTATTTTGACACTATATATCAATGTCTCATAACATTTTTCTTAGTCACTATATTATAATTCTATGTATTTAAAAAATGAACAGAAATAAGAGGCAAATGAATGATCTTTAGCATAATGGTAACAGCATTTTCAACTAAGAATTATTGGGGGGGCGGGGGGCGTAGTTACCACACATATTAATTAGGCAATCCCTATCCCTTGCAAACAACACTCAACATAAACACACTACCCCAAATTCTTAATTATGGTAAACCTAAATATAAAAATATATTGGTGCAAATTAGTAATTATATATATAATGACAATATAATTCTCTTTAAAGAAGACTTCCGGGGGCTGGGTGAAAAAGAAAAAGGGATTAAGCAAAAAGTAAAAATAAAAATAAAGGCCTCACAGCATTACATAATATAAAGAACCTACACTTTCTGGTGTTGGTTAATCAAGAAAGCCTCTTTGGAGTGGTTGGATTCAAGTTATGATTTAAAGAAGAAAATAGTGGGCAGAGAGGAAGAAAACTATTCCCTATATATTAGACCTTACAGCCTCCCTACCGCCGACAATATATCTCTTTTCTTAGCCATAGGCTACCCACTCACAAGTCTTTACAACATCCATGGTGGTGGTAAGGAACAATTTAATACAACAGCCCGCCCCACAGAAAATTTCCACTCAACTTTAAAGGCTTGTCATATCTGTCCCATCAATTGGAGAGAAGAGATGAAAATGGATTCTCAAGAGCAATAGGCTTAATGCACTACCCCTGAGGTAGTAAACCACCCCACTTAGTGTAAATAGTTTTGAAACCTGGTGATATAAGTATAAGATCCATTTCTCGTCTGTAAAAGCAAAGGCTAAAGCATATTAACTGCTATGGTTTCAAGTCATCAGTAAAGCTAAAATACCAGGAGAAGAAGGTGAAGATCTGCTATCTATGGCTCTGGACTTTAACCTCAGGCAGTGAACTGAATACGTGCCAAGTGCAGTTTCTAGTTCTGTTCTGAGCTATTCCCATGTTAACCATATTTTCACTACTTATTACTAATTGTATAACCACAAAAAAAAGAAAACAGACAGGTAGACCACTGCAAAAACACAAACTAGACTTTACAGCTTAAGAGCCAAGGCTGAAATGAAGTAAAAACAATACAGAATATGCAAGAGGATTTGGTACATCATACTGAAAAAAGGCTCTAAACAGTGAATATGCAAACTTTCAACAACTGCTCCCTACAGATACAACTACCATGTTTTTCCATCTCTCCTATCATAATTCAAATACAATGTTTAAAAGTGCTAGCACTTCAAATTATTTTTAGTTGTTTTACACTTCATATATTAAAGGTTTATTTTACATTATTTAAAGTTATTTTGAAATTTTCCATTAGCATTAAAATGCAATTTGTATTGTTATGAATGGTCTGTATTCTTACAGTGTCAATACCAGTGAAATAATTCCACTGGGTTAAGCCCTCCATTAACAACTATGGGATCTGACATATGGGTTTCTTTAGGTCCAATAAGGCATCATCAGAATCACTGCGGTTTACATGTTGTATATGGCTGTTTGAGTATATACCAGACTCTGAGGACCCATGGATTTCGTAAAATTGGAATCATTTATTTTACTGGTTAACTCCAGAGTGTATGCTTTCAATAGAAAGAATACGACAACAGTAAAAAGGACTAGTAAAGCCTCTTTTACTAAATTCTGAATCTAAAATGTTTTTTTTCAGCTGCCAAATCATTCTCTGAAATGTAGAAAGATATACCAGCTAAGTGCTATATGTGAAAACATTACAAATCAAAAGAACAACATGGATATTTCCTCTTTGCTAAGATACTAATATCTTACTATATCATAATACACCTCGAAACACATTTCAATCCTGCACAGGTTTTTACCTGGGACCATACCAAAAGGGTTTCCATTAACAAGTAACAATCATCTAGAAAATGCTTCTGGAGCATGGGCACAAAGAACAGAATTATAACGGGACAGAGAGAATGGAATTATAGCGAGGCCCATACATATAAGGAATATGGCAATGAAGCAGTATCACAAGGTTTCCTTTAGAGTGAGGATAAAGCCAGCGGCTGCTGTTTGTATACTGCCATTAGTAAAAGACTGTTCTGCCAGAGGCGGAAAAGTTGGTAAGTGAATGCATCAATACTGAATTCAGTGTTGCCTTCAAAATGTAATGGCTCATTCAGTGCAACCATTAGGAAGAGGCTAATAGAAGGGTTTCCTAGCCAGCTAGATTGAACACAACATGAGGTCCTCCCTTGGTATACACATTGAACAGTGTTTAATTCTGCCTTCTGGTTGCCCAACTTTGCAATCTTTGAAATGAAGGGAGCAGGGAGAAGACACTGGGCTTTGCTCAATCAGCTTATGGGCTGTAGAAAAAAAAAAAAGGTTCTATTTCCTCTTTACAATTCAAACATAATCCCAGTAAGAAGAATAAACGGGTAATTATAATAGTCTAGGATATCTATTTGTTATTTTAGCGACAGAATCTTTTTTTCTTTATAAATTGAAAATGGTGACTGGGGAAAGCTAAGAGATTAGCTTCTCATAGAACTATATAGGGCATCATTTAATAGCGAACTAAGCAATATCTAAAGTCAGGTTTCCAATTCTTTCCCTTTCACCTACCTCGGTACAAGAAACATTTTTACTTCTAAAATTTCACTGTTACCCAAAGAGGTAAACTGCCTTAGTGCTGTGTGCTTATCAGACTTTAACGTGTGTGTGGACACCTGAAAATCTTACTAAAATACAATTTCTGATTCAGTAGGTCTGGAGTGGAGCATGACAATCTACAGTTCTAATGAACTCTCAGGTGATGGTCATACTGCCAGTCCACATAGCAAGAGTCTAGTAAACACAGAAGTAGAAAATACGTTTTTTCATCTCTATCATCTCCCACATTTCCATAATTTAAATTTTTTTCAAGTAATACAATTTCTCCAGGTTTTAATTTCCTCATTTGTAAAATAAAGAATTCATGTAATGGGGCTTTTGCAAGAAAAGCACTAAATTTTAAGAAAGCAAAAAGTATAAGCATTATGATAGTAAGATTAAAAATGCTACCACACATTGAAGTTGGGTAATAGGGTACATGGAAGTTTATTATGCTATTTTTCCTAGTTTTGTGTTTTTAAATCTTCATAATAGAAAGCTTTTTAAAATGTGACCACTCAATTTCCTACAAAATATGTTTTATTTTATATATCCATTTATGTTAACATATTGTGTAGAATTTTTAAAAATTCATCCAGTTTGCAAACAAAACCTCCAATAAGGGGCTAATATCCAAAATACACAAAAAACTCACACAACTAAAAAAAAAATCCAATTTAAAAATGGACAGAGGACCTGAACACTTTTCCTAGAAGATATACGAGTAGCCAACAGATACATAAAAAGATGTTCAACTTCACTAGCTATAAAGGGAAATGCAAATCAAAACCACAAGATGCCACCTCACCCCTGTCAAAATGGCTATTATCAATAAGACAAGAAATAAGTGCTAGAGAGGATGTGGAGAAAAAGGAAACCTCATATGCTGCTGGTGGGAATGTAAACTGATAGAGCCTCTATGGCAAAGAGTACAGATGTTCCTCAAAAAATTAAGAACAGAGCTATTAGCTACCATAGGACCCAGCAAGACTTCTGGATATCTACCCCCCAAATTTTAAAACACTGATTATTCATAAAGATATATATATATACCCTATGTTCATTACATTATTCAAGCTAGACAAGACATGGAAACAATCTAAGTGTCTTTTGATGGACAACTGGATACAGAAGTTGTGATACTTACACACAATGGAATACTACTCAGCCATAAGAAAGGATGAAATACTGCCATGTGCAACAACATGGATGGATCCCTGAGAGTGTCATACTAAAGGAAATAAATCAGAAAAGGAAAAGAACCATGATTTCCCCCGGACTGGTGTAGCTCAGTAGGTTGGGCGTCGTCCTGCGGAACTAAGGGGTCACCGGTTCAATTCTCAGTCAGGGCACATGCCTCGGTTGCAGGCCGGGTTCCCAGTTGGGGGCACGCAAGAGGCAAAAGATTGATCTTTCTGTCACACATTGATGTTTCTCCCCCTCTCCTTCTCCTTCCCTTCTGCTCTCTCTAAAAATAAATAAAACCTTTAAAAAATTAAATTAAAAAAATAAAAGAAACATGATTTCCCTCATATGTGGGATACAAAACAGAAGGCAATAAATGAACAAATGAACAAAGCAAAAACCTACAGACACAGACAACAGTATGGTGGCTACCAGAGGGGAGGCGAGGTGGTAGGAGGATGAAGAGGGTAAAGGGGGTCAAAGTATATGCTGCCAGAAGAGACTAGACTTTGGACGGTGAGCATACAATCAATATACTGGTGATGTATTATAGAATTATACACTTGAAACATGTTATTAGCCACATCACCCCCAATAAACTAAAAAAAAAAAAAAAAAAAAATCCAAAAGGCACAAAGGAAAATTCAGGGTGATGTGTTCATTTTCAATTGCACTGATTAGAGTTAAAAGTATATATGAATGTCAAAACTTATCATACTGTAATTTTTAAATATGTGCAGTTTATTTAAGTGAATTATACCTCAATAAAGTTGTTTAAATAATAATAATAAAATTATCTACTCTCAATTTTTCATTTATGAAAAACAAAAACAATAGTCTGAAATTGCTCCCCATCATTGGGAGTTATAATCTGAGGCTGGCCTTTGAAGTCCAGGCCTAAAAAGGATAGCACTATAGTGCTTAACTGCCACTTTCCAATCAGAGTACTAAAAAACCTCTTAATTCTAGGGGATCATACCAGTCCTACCTAACTGATCTCCACTATCTACACGGAGACTACATTCAAGCTGCCTCCTACACCTCCACTCTCATCTTCCTTCACCTCTCCCAAAATCCTCCTAGGGAAGTAACCACCTAGGGAAGTTACCATTCTTCAAAAAGCCATACCCTGAAGCATCTATTCCACTGTAAATGCTGTTTCCTCTACCAAAAATGTCTTCCTTATCCTTTTTCTGCCATTTAGATTCCTATCTGTCCTTGTGACGCAGTTCAAAATCTACCTTCTTTGTGAAGACTTTGCTGACATTTTTAGGTAGCCAGCTGGTCCCTCCTCCTTATTCCCACAGTATTCTTTGCATACCTCTAGGATTCTAATAGAATAATCCACAAATTCAATTACGTATCCCTCAACATATGTATATTTATTTAATTTATATATATACATATATATATATAATGTGCATGTACTGCTAGTTTAGCTAGTATTTTTTGAGCAATTTAAAATGTATGAAATATTTATTTTTTAATTTTAATTTTAATTTTTTATTGTTCTAGTTTAGCTAATATTTTAACATGATACAGGGGTGGGCAACAGCAGATTTATAGTTATGAGTATGCGAAACACGAAGTTAAGTCTTGCATTATTATTTAATTATTTTCCACATGAACAACTGTAAACCTACTGTTATCCACTCCTGTATATACCATTAAGATGAGGTTCATTGTTACCACAGTGGTAAATTACAAATACAAAAATAAAAATTATAAAATTTATAATTAAATTATAAGGGAGTAGCCTCTGTGCTTTTAAAGTTTTTACTAACTTTCTGTCAAACATTACAGATCATAATTATTTTTCCCTCATACACAGCTAAGAGTTTATACCAAGAGTAGAATTATCAGTACTCGCATTTTCCTAACATAAACTTTCATTATACTTATTCTAATCCACATTTTTCTTTGCAGCTATTAGATAACTTGACCATTTCATATGCATTAATTTAGTTAAATCTAGGTAACGCAATAAACAAATACTTCCAATCAAGACATACAAACAGGTAACACAAAGAAACAAACCTGGAGCTCCCACAATTCCTTCCCAATACTGAACACTGTAACAAATAAGCCTCTTACACGCAAGCTACTGATGTCAATTCCTATTTTAAAGATTAGCAAAGTTTAAATCTTATTTTTCAGGAAAGTATACATCAGAATAACGACCTCAGGAGAGTATTCGCAATGTCTAGTAAAGCTGCTAATGTGTAACCTATGACCCAGTGTGGTAGGCAGCCTCTAAGAAGGCCTCCAATGACCTCGTCTCTCACTATTCAAACCCTTATGTAATCTCTTCCCCTTGAGTGTGGAATGTACTCCCTTCTACCCAACAGAGTATGGCAGAAGTAATGGGACTACAAGATTAAGTTAGAGATACACTGTGTCTTCCACCTTGAGTTCCCTCTCTCAATCACGCCGTCACTCACTCTGCGGGAAGCCAGCCACCTTATTTTTAGCTGCCCTATGGAGACACTATAGAGGGAAGAACTGATATCTCTAGCTAACAGCCATTAGGACCTGAGGCTGGCCAATACCTACGTGACTGAGCCCAGGGGGCAAACACTCCCCCAAATGAGTCTCAAGATGACTGCAGGTCCACTGCAATCTTGTGGAAGACTCTAACCCTGAGGTATTCTGTTAAGCTGTACCTAGATGTTTAACCCAGAGGAACTGTGGAATAATAAACATTTGTTGTATTAAGTTGCTCAATTCTGGGGTGATTTCTTATGTAGCAATTAATAACTGAGCTAAAAAAGATACACTAGAACAGTTTTAACACCACCTTATAATAAGGAAAATTAGAGCAATTTAAACATCTAACATCAGGAAAATTAAAATTTCCAGAATAGTCATATAATAGAAAACTATACAGCAGGAAAAAATGAACTTGAGCTAAATGTATGAAAATACTGAAAATTCTTAAAGTTAATGTTGAGTAGGGAAAAAAGCAAATTGCAGAAAGATAAGAATAATAAGAAACAATTTTATAAGGTTCAAGACATGCAACTAAAATATTCATGTGAATGATTCAGTGTGAGATGAAGGAAAAAGTAAAAGGGGGATGAATATTAGGGAAAGATACACAGGAAGCTTTCAATTGTATCTGCAATCTTTTATTTCTTAAACTACATGCCATGTACATGAATGTTTGTGTGTTATCTATACTTTTTGTGTTGTCTGAGGTCTTTTGCATCAAATAATTATAAAGTCCATACAATGAAAGGATACATTTAAGTTGTGGTTTCTTGCCCATTCCAGTGGATTTTCAGATGTCTCCCACATGAGACTACTGTTCTACTACCTAGCATACTATATCAATTACCTGCTTAGATATTTGTCTCCTCTCCTACTCCATGAGCAACTTCAAGGCCCAGAAAAAGCATTTAGTAAATGTTTGCAGAATAAATTAATGGTATGAACAGTGCTTTTATGGGTTTCATTTTCCTAACTTAGTATCTGCTTATTTCCAAATAAACTGACCATAGCTTGATCTCCATAGGAAACGACTAATTATCTAAGAAAAATTAACTTGGCAAGGCTGCATCCACTGTTGTTCATTAACTAATATTAATAATTGTCCACATTCATTAAAAATGTTGGCACAAGACTCAGTCTTCAGGGAGCACAGAAGAAATTCAACCAACATTTTAGTCTTACAGTTCTTTGACCTCCTTAAAATCAATAACCTTTAGCTCCATTTCACTTTGACTCACCAACTCCCAGGGCCACATTCTGGACTTTATCATTCATCACCTGGAACTGCTCAACCTTTGAAGTAAAATTCAAATTTCTTATTCTATGGCCACAGCTTCTTACACTGCCAACCCTCTCACTCCTTTTCTCCCATTCCACCTGTTATACATTGAGTCAACCTCACATCCCTCCATCACTCCCCTCAAACTCTACTCTAGCCTAACTCTTACTTAACAAATGATTTTTCCTACTTCATCAAAAAGAAGTTAATCCATGCAGTATACTTTCCCTCAGCTTTCCAATACCTACATATAAATTTCTCTAAATCCTTAGTCATCTTTCACCTTATCTCCAGACTTAAAAAAATGTAATGTCCACCATCTAATGAAAGCCAGTTCCATCTGTGCTCTTAACTCTATTCCTGTATCCTCCTTTCCATCATTCATGCTTGTTCTACTCCATCCTCTCCACAAGTCCTCCTACCACACCAACCTAATGTGTTCAAATCCTGTGCCAACTTAAAAAAGAAAAAAAATTCACTTTTCATCGCCTTATAGTTACTATCCAATTCCTTTTCTTCTTTTCATTCAAATGTCACCATTCCACTGAAAACAATATATACTAAAGCAATTTGTTTCATCTTACTGGAGAAATTTCATCCTTCCAGTGAAAATCATTCTCCTCTCATTGCAACTCCACCTTCTTACCATAGTCTTCTGGTTTTCCTTATACTTTGTAACCATCAGTTATTGTGTTCTTTTCTACGGTGATATTCCATGGGACCCTCCCTGATGATCCTATCCTGCCTTGTATATTCCACAATAAGCTGATGACTTTCCAATCTTTATGGCTCGGGTGTCCTCCCTAAGAAAGAAAAGATTCAAACTCATATCTAACTTATCAGGAACATGTACACTGGGGCTTCCTACAGAAAGTCCCACAAACTCAACATACTCAAAACTTATCTCTCAAGTGTGAAATAAGCAGAAAAAAGTAGATAGCTCCAAAGGGCAGTCCCTCACATAAACACTAAAATTCCAAGCAAAGATTTTCAGATATACTGTGGCTTCCACCTTGGGTCCCCTCTCAAGTTTTTCATACCTCTGTAAACAGTCCAAGGTGTACAGCAAACAAGCAAACATAATTTTTTAAAAACGTAACTTTAAAACAGTAGGAAGTTTTCAAAGCATTTTTATTTTCCCTTGTCCAGTCTCCCAACTTGGCTCAGTGGTAGTCAAAAAGAGCAGTCACCATTCCTAGTGTGGGACACTGGTCCCAGGTTCTGGAAAGAGGAGGGAGGTTTTTCTTTAAAAAAAATTGTGTTTCTTTTGACCTGTCTGGGACCTCCTCGAGGACTGCTATGAGGTACTTACCTCCTTCACCTAACTTGAACTAAGAGGGCAAAAGGCAAACAATGAAGCACAGTAAGCCTAGAAAAAAAAGCCTGGGGAGACAGTTTCTTGGGAAATTGGGGCATTCAAAAGCACCATATATACCATGGAATTTAGAAAGTCATGTGAATGCTCAGGGCAGGACACGTGCTCTGAGACCTGAGGATACCCTAAGCTTTCACCTCTAGTTGATCTCAAGGCTCAGCATAAGCAAGAAGTAAAAACTAAGGCACAGTTGCAAATGGTTTACCTAATACATGAAGGGATGACCCAAAACAATTAGCAAACACTGAAATTTTTATATTTTTCTTCTTGTTGCTTTTGCTTTTATGGTTAATTTTTTTTCTGGCTCCTGATAGTCAAATCATTCTATATTGAAACACTAGCTAAACACAGGCTAAAGGAACAAAGACTTTGGAGAACATACATGACAAAGAGACATCACAAAAATTGTTTATAAAAATCCCTAAACAAATAAAAGCCACAGTCCACAGCAGCATCAAAAGTAAGCTGTGAGGAAGGAAAAGAATGTGATTTCCTGAGATACCACATTATATTATCCAAAATGTCCAGTTGTCAACAAAAAATCTACAAAGCAAGCAAAGAAACAAATAGTATAATCTATTCCAGAGAAAATTAATAGAAACTGTGCCTGAGGAAGCACAGACATTTTTAAATTGTAAAAAAATGTTTAAATAAATATTTTAAATAAAACGTCTTAAATATGCTTTAAGAGCTAAAGGAAAATAAGACAAAGAGCTAAGAGAAACCATGAGAATAATGTCTCAAAAGAGAAGATCAAAAGAGAAAAAATTATAAAAAGAAACCAAACAAACTCTGAGGATGAAAATAACAATAACTAAAACTTAAATAGTCATACGAGGGTTTCAAAATCACATTTCAGAAAACATATAAATGAACTTGAAGACAGGTCAAGTGAAATTATCTAGTCTGAGAAGAAAGGGAAAAAAAGAAAATTAAAAGAGCCTAATAGACCTTTTATACCACCAAGCACAACAACATACACAACAGTAATCCCAAAAAGAGAGAAAAAGAAAGGGAGAAAACTAATATTTTAAAAAATAATTTTGAAAACTTCCAAAATTTGACAAAAGACATGAAGCTAAACACCCAAGGAGTTCCGTAAGCTCCAAGAGAGATAAGCACAGAGGTCCACACTGAGACACATTATTATCAAACAGCTGAAAGACAAAGAGACAGTCCTGAGAGAAGCAACCCACTGTGTACAAGGAATCCTCAGTAAGATTAACAAATTCTCATCAGAAACCATGGCTAGAAGTGGGATAACATGTTTAAAATGCTGGGGGGAAAAAAAGTGCCAATTACAAATTCTATATCTGGTAAAATTATCCTTCAAAATTGAAAAAGAGCCCTGACTGGTGTAGCTCAGGGAATTAAGTGCCAGCCTGCAAACCAAAGGGATCCAGTTCAATTCCCAGTCAGGGCACATGCCTGAGTTGTGGGCCAGGTCCCCAGTAGGGGGCACGTGAGAGGCAGCCACACACTGATGTTTCTCTCCCTTTCTCCCTCCCTTCTAGTCTCTAAAAATAAAGAAATAAAACCTTTTTTAAAAAATGAAAAAGAAATTAAGGTATTCCAAGGCAAACAAGTGGAGGGAATGCATTATTAATAAAGTTACCCTAAAATTAATATTAAAGGGGGTCCTTCAGGCTGAAATCAAAGGCCACTAGATAGTAACTTGAAGCCATAAAGAAATAAAAGAGGCCTGGCTGGTACAGCTCAGTGGATTGAGCATCAGCCTGCGAACCAAAGGGTCTCTGGTTCCATTCCCCAGTCAGGGCACAGGCCTGGGTTGTGGGCCGGGTCCCCAGCGGGGGGCACGCAAGAGGCAAGCACACATTAATGTTTCTCTCCCTCTCTTTCTCCCTCCCTTCCCCTGTCTAAAAATAAATAAGATCTTTTTTTAAAAGAAATAAATAAATAAAAATATAAAAGCCAATGTTGCTATATTTTGGTTTGTAACTCTTCTTTCTGTTTCCTATATGATTTAAAGGGCAAATGCTTTTTAAAAAATTACATATCTATTTTAATAAGCACACAATATATAAAGGTGTAATTTATAACAATAACAACATAAAAGGAGACGGAGTTATATAGCAGTTAAGAGTTTTTGTATGCTATTAAAGCTATGCTGACATCAATTTAAAACACATTGTTATAAACTGAGGATATAATTGTAATCCCAATAGTAACCACCAAGAAAATATCTTAAAAATATACACAAAAGGAATGAGAAAAGAGTCAACATGGTACACTACAAAAAAATCAATTAAACACAAAAGGAGGTAATGAAATAAGGAACAAAAGTGTATAAAACATAACTTAAGAAAGCACAGTATACCAAACCTTACAAGATACAGCAAAAGCAGTATAGAGGGAATATAGCTGTAAATGCCTAGATCAAAAGAGAAGAACTCAAATCAATAACCTACTTTATCCCTTAAGGAACTACAAAAAGAACAAACAAAATCCAACACTAGCAAAAAGAAAGAAATAATAACGGTTACAATAGAGATTAAAAACTGAAGAATAGAAAAACAATAGAATCAATGAAACCAGATTTTGTTTTTTTTGAGAAGATCAATGAAATTGTCAAACTTTAGCTAGAACAAAACCAGACAGAAAACTCGACTAAGACCAGAAATGAAGGTGGGAATACTACTTCTAATCTTACAGAAATACAAAGGGTTATTGTACACCAAAAAATTAGATTACCTAAATGAAGTGGACAAATTCCTTAAAACACACAAATTACCTAAGCAGATTCAAGAATAGAAGATCTGAACAGATTTATAGCAAGTGAAGAGACTGAATAAGTAATCTAAAGAATTAACAGGGACCCTTCTAAAGCTCCTCCAAAAAATAGAAGAGGAAACACTTCTAACTCATTCTTTGAGACAAATATTATGATACCAAAGCCAGACAAATTTACCACAAGAAAACTATAAGCCAATATCCTTCATGGATGTAGATGCAAAAATCCTCAACAAAATACTAGGAAACCAAACCAAAGAGCATTTTAAAGGGTTATATATCATGATCAAGTGGTATTTATCCCAGGAATGCAAGGGTGAGTCAACATACAAAAGTCAATCAATGTAATAAACCACATTTACATAGAATGAGTAAAAGAAAGAAAATCATCTTAGTGGATCCAAAGAAAAAGCATTTGACAAAATCCAATACCCCTTCAAAACATACATACGCGCACGTGTATGAACACACACACAGAAAACTAGGAATAGAAGAAAACTTTCTCAGCATAACAAAAGGCATTTTATGAAAAACCCACAACTAACATGATACTCAATGGTAAAAGCATGACTCTCTCCCTCTAAGATCAAGAACAAGACAAGGATGCCCACTTTCACCATGGTTATTCATCATTGTGCTGGAAGTTCTGGCCAGTTCAATGAGACAAGGAAAAAAAAGGCAACCAAATTTGAAAGGAACAAGTAAAACTATCTCTATTTTCACATGACATGATGCTCTATATATGGGAAATTCCAAAGCAGTCACACACAAAAAACTACTAGCTCCAATAACAAATTCAGCAAAATTACAGAGTAAAAAATCAACACACAAAAATCAGCTGTTTCTACACACCAGCAATAAACAATTCATTTAAAAAATTAAGAAAACATTCAATTTACAATAGCACTGAAAAAAAAAAAAATACCTAGGAATAAATTTAACCAGGAAGGTGAAAGACTGGTACACTGAAAAGTACAAAACACTGCTGAAAGAAATTAAGGACTTATAAATGAAAGGATATCACATATTCATGGACTGGAAGACTTATTGTTAAGACAGCACACTATACAAAGCAACATAAAAATTCAATATAATCCCTCTCAAGGAGGCTTGATAGTCAAAACAATCCCGAAAAGAACAAAATTTAAGAACTCTCAGTTTCTTCAAAACTTACTACAAAGCTATATAATCAAGAGTATAATAATGAAATAAGGAGAGACGCGCAAATCAATGGAACAGAATTAAGAATCCAGAAATAAGCCCATGTATCTATAGCCAACTGATTTTTGACAAGGGTGCCACGACCATTTCAAGCAGAAAGAATAGTCTCTTCAACAAATGGTACTGGAACAACTGGATATCCACATCCAAGAGAATGAAATTGGACTACTACCTCACACCATACACAAACATTAACTCAAATGGATTAATCAACCACCTAAACATAAGGAATAAAACAATAAAACTCTTAGAAGAAAATATAGTGGTCTTTATAACCTTTGATTTGCCAGTGAATTCTTAGCTATGACACCAAAAGTACAAGAAAGAAAATTGATAAATTGATTTTCCTTAAAATTAAAAACTTTTACACGTCAAAGAACATTGCCAAGAAGGTGAAATAACAAGCTGCAGAAAGTATTTGCAAATCATATATTTGATAACAGTCTAGTATCCAGAATATTTAAAGAAAACTCTTAAAACCCAACAGGAAAGACACTCAATTAAAAAATGGGCACAGGATTTGAAAAGGCATTTGTCCAAAGAGGATATACAAATGGCCAACAAGCACATGAACAGGGTCTCAGTATCAATAGTCATTAGGAAAATGCAAATCAAAACCACAACTAGATGCCGTTTCACACCCACTAGAATAGACATAATTTTTTTTTAATGAAAAATAACAAGTGTTGGTGAGAAACTGGAACCCCCATATATTGTTGGTGGGAATGTAAAGTGATGCATTCACTATGAAAAGTAGTTTGGTGTTTCCTCAAAAAGTTAAACATAGAATTATCACATGATCCAGCAATTCTACCACTATATACCCAAAAGAACTGAAAACATACTCAAAACACTTGTTTACAAATGTTTGTAATGTTCACAAAAGCTATTCACAATAGTCAAAAATTGGAAACAACCCCAAATGTCATCAACTGATGAATGAATGAACAAATTACAGTATATCCACACAATGGAATATTATAACCATAAAATGGAATGAAATACTGATACATGCTAAAAATGGCTGAATCCTGAAAACACTGTTAAATGAAAGCTACTCAAAAAGGACTACATATTTTATAATCCAGAAATATCCAGAATAGGTAAATCCATGGAAACAAAAAAAGGAGACTGGTGGCTGCCAGAGGTAGAAGGGAGGGAGAAGTAGGGAATGACTGCTCAGTAGATGTGGGGATGTCTTTAGAGATGATGAAAATGTTTTGGAACTAGAAAGAAGTGGTGCTTGCACAACACTGGGAGTATGTTAAATGTCACTGAATTGTATACTTTAAAATGGTTCGTTTTAATGTTATGTGAATTTCACCTAAGGAGATTTATTGAAACTGATCTCAAGCAAATGGCTGGTATGAATATAAATTAGTACAGTGCTTTGGAAAATAATTTGACATTATCTAGGAAAGCTGATCATGAACATACCCTGTGACCCCTTCAATTCTATTCTGTCTTTCTCAGTTGATACAACTACTCACCTGGTCACCTTTACTAGAAACTAGCAAACACCCTTGTTTTCTCCTTCTCCCTTACGTATGTATTCTATTGATTTCGACAAACTGACATTGAGTGTCTTCTACTATGTGCTAGGAGACATAATGAACAAAACCCAATATCTCTTCTCTCACAGTTATTATTCATTGGAGGCAATATAAAATTAAATACTACATAATTAAAATACAGTGTCATCAGCACGGTAAGAAGGGAAAAACAGTATGCTATTGGAGCGCATCTAAGATAGGAAACTAACAGAGACTTGGGGAAGGTCAAAAGGTTTCCTGACAGAAGGATATCCAGGCCGAGATCTTAAAAGATATGTAGGAGTAGACAGCCAAGTGAAGGGAGACAAAAAAATTCAAATCAATCACCTAATCCTTCCTTTTGTTTTTCTTGGTTTTATTAAAACCACTTTTTTCATCCCTACAACTGCTCATTACAAGTACACATCATCACTGACCTGCAAATGCCTCTTAACCAGTATGTTCCACCAATAGTTTACAAAGCAAACTATGTAAAAAAAAATTTCTGATCATATAATTCTCTTGCTTAAACCCATCAGTAACAACCCAAAATACTGAATAAAGATCCTATTCCTCCACACAGCACTAGCCTCATTGATGTGACCTTTGCCTTTCTCACCTCCTGTCTCTTCTTTTTTTTTTTTTAGGATTTTATTTATTTTATTTTTAGACAGAGAGGAAGGGAGAGAGAAAGAGAGGGAGAGAAACACCAATGTGTAGTTGCCTCTCGCACACCCCCCTACTGGGGACCTGGCCCGCAACCCAGACATGCGCCCTGACTGGGGAATCGAACCAGCGACCCATTGGTTCCCAGGCCAACGCTCAATCCACTGAGCTACACCAGCCAGAGCTCCTGTTTCTTCTTGCTTCCTACTTAATGATTCAGTTTATATGTATTTACATATACAGAGTGGAACAAAAGTAGGTTTAGAGTTGTTCATATGGAAAATAATATAATAAGAATCCTATAAGAATAAACTCTGCATTTTGCATACTCACACTGTAAAATGACTTTTGCCCCACCTTGTATCACTCTATTTTTCACCAGAAAGCATTTGCTTTATATCTCTGATGCCTTACTTGTATTATTGACATAGTGGGTCCTCAATACATGTTTCTTAAAGAAATAAATTTACACAGCAATAGCTGTGATTTATTAAGCACCTATGATATACCAGATACCACATTAGCTACTATTATATTTACACACATTCACCTCACAACAACAACCTTAAAAGCTAGTTATTAGTTGCCACATATCAAAGATTACTAAGGCTCAGGAAAAAATAGGTAAAGTGCCCAGGTTACAAATCAATTACATAGCATTCCTAGAAGCAGGGCTCAAGATCTGTTGGATTCCAAAACCAGTACAGTCTTACAGCATCAAGCTACTTCCCTAACTACTCTTACATATTGTATCTTTCCAAATATCAATGTGTCTTATTATTTATAAACTGCTTTCCCCAACGTGAACATCAGTTAGAACTGCGTGCTTCTAATTATGTTAAGATACACCAATGTTGCTTTAGGAGTACTAGCCCAGTTCCCAAAACACAGAAGTAATGATTATTAATAGCGTAATCATTCGAATAAAACAATACCTGTCAATCATCTGTCTAAAATGGCAAAGAAAAGTAAATTTTCTATTTTTTATGAGGTTATGTCATCCTACTATTCCTTAATTCTTCATGTAACATGCATTTTAGTTTGCTGAGTGGAATTAAAAACACACATTTCTTATCACAAGCAGGTAACTGTCCTTCGGAGGCAGATGATACAAAAAGATCTACTTTGAATTAGGCAGTACATGCTTCACATGTACTAAGAGGATAATAGTTAACTTCTCATGTATCTACCACCTACCCTGCCCCCTCCCCTGATATAACACACTGTACAAGAAGACACAACATAATCTTCATATCACACTAGGTCCTCTCTGGTTATCCAGTTTGCCAGGATAGAGGCCTCCCACACTTGCACTCCTTTCCCCACAAATAAAACATTCTCCAAGGAATTAAGTCCCAGAAGGATTAAAAATTCAAATTGTTATGAAAACTACACAATGCTAACAAAGCTTTAAACATCAAGTGGAAAGGAAGAAAAATAGAAAAGGAGAAAAGAAAGCTATCAAATATTAATAACTACTATCTGTATATACTAGGCACTGTGCTAGATATTCTCACATAAACTATTTCACTTAACAGAAGGTCATTGATGTTGTTTAAATAACTGAGAAAAATATGATTTCACATCCCAATTTTGCTAAAATTTGTCCTGAAAGGGAAGGTAACATGTAAGGAAAGTAACCTTGCTTGTTATTCTTCCATTATTTGCACCATTTTAATGGGATTTTTCTATTAATCGTTGACAAGCCATGAAATTTTATATTTTTACCATGACCAACCCATGAAATTTACCAACTTTGTCCATGATTCATACCAGGTCATAGTTATAATGTCTGCTATGCATTTTAACTAAATAACCATTGAAACTTTTCCCTTTGGACAGAATGAAAAATCTGCCTATAATTAAAGCAGGAATTGTTAACTACAAGCAGTTAAAGTTTACAACACTGTTTGACAGTTGCAAAGATAAACCAGTAAAAAGCCTGAGACGCTCTGTCTACCTGTACTTCCCACACATCTGAACAATAGTGTATATGATATCTCTTAGCATCATAAAATCAATCTCAGATTAGGTAATGAAATATGCACCAGCCTTTTCTCAGAACCTTTGACGAATCACACACAATCCTAAATCTCCATAAATCACGATTAAAGACAAGTATATCATCACCAACGCATATATCTTCCCAAGCCTGACCCAGAGACTAATGAGAAAAGGCCTAGACTTTCTCATCTGATTAATTAATTCAAAATGTCTGCTGTTATTCAAATGTGAGGCTGGTATTATTTGAATAACACTTGACAGCAGTGCCTGAAGATATCATTTCTGATTTGTGAAGCTGCTGCTACATAACTGATGATAGTTTATGAAAATGTTCCAATGAAGCTGCTTTTCTTGGCACAACTGTGAAAGATTTGCCAAAGAGGTGGTTCTTTTTTTGTCAGAAGTTGATGTTGTTAATGTTGTCAAACATTTCCAAAATACACAGTCTCTGGAGTCTTTTTCCTTAAATATTGCCACAATAGCAGCTTCTCCACCTTCAAATTTTGATTTGCCTAAACACAAAATTGCTTTACACAAGCCCTCTCTCCTTTTTAAGGATCTAAACAGCATGTTCCCAGGATTCACCAAGTCCTTCCAACTAGCTTTTTTTTTCTTTTTTAACAAAAAGGACTTTGACACAGTGCTAGACTGAGTATGTGCCTGAGTTCAAGGGACATTCTTTCCTTACTAAATAGTACTCCTTCCTTATAGAATGTCATAATATATCTTAGGGTAATATAAAAGGCTGTTGTTTTTTTTATTGAAAAGCAAAAATAAATACTCTTAAAAGCTGAAATACTGCTTTCCCCTTTAAAAAATATACAGCTCTAAGGTCAAAATGTAATTAATAAATCTAAGATAACCTCAAAATCAACATTACTTATGTTCTGATCTACTTTTTACTTTGGAGATTTTTCAATAGTTCATACTACACATGGCCACATCAGGGTATATGACTGGCAGACTGTCCAACTTCCAGGCCTTAGTGTTATTTCTGAACTCAAAATTTTCCTTCCCTGCTGGAAGGAAAATCAAGTAAACAGCATGAAGGCTCCTCAAAGATCTGTATGTCAATACCTTGCGCAACGTGTATCTCCTTGGCGTTCAAACTTCTTCTTCCCTGCCACTAAAAACCCACCTACATCTAGAAGCCTTCTTCCTTAACAAGTCCCCTCCACTTCCTCTTCAAACATTCCACTTTTCAATACTGTGAAAGCAACATTAAAACTTAACCTATGTGAGGACAATAAGCACAAATTATACCACTTTGATTAAACGGGCCAATTGTTTTTAAAAGTACTTTTAAATATTAAAGCTGAGTGAGACCTTAGGAATCACTTAGTCCAACTCTTATTTTATAAATAATCACTCTATGACTTGCTCAGCAATCCCAGGAAAGTTATGCTACATGTGTAATTATGGGGAATCAACCAATGTGCACCTGTTGATCTGTCCTTTTGCTTTTACGTGTGCAGTCAAGACTGATAATGGGATCCACTTTCTGAGGGCAAAAGCTGTCTTTATTATGAACAATATTCAGTCAAACATCATAATTTGTATAGGCACTTAATAAATACTCCCAGAGGACCCCAATAATGACATAAGGATGTATTCTGTTGCCTTCAGGAGTAGCCTACTAAAAGTCTGTTTCTTTTAATTTTTTTCTGTACTATTTTGGATGAAGATAAAATAATGGTGTCAAGGCAAGTTATATTTTATATATAGTTCACTTTACATAGACTTGCAGTTCTCAAAAGGTGGCTTGTAGACCCCTAGGGTTTCCTGAGACCCTTTCAGGAGTCCACAAAATCAAAATTATTTTTACAGTACTTAGAGGTTATTATCCTTTTCTCTATGTTCACATTCACACTGATGGTATACAGGCAAAGATGAGTAAAATTGCTGGTACCTCAGCATGAAATAAGGCAGTGGCACCAAAATGTGCTAGCAGTTATTGTGTTCTTTACTACTGGGCACGGCAGTTAAAAAAAAAAAAAAGCCAGTTTAATTTCAGAATGTCCTTGATGAAACAGTAAAAATTATTAATTTAATTACACCTTGAGTACCGTCTGTTTAATATTCTGTGTGACAAAATAAGAACTGCATATACACAAACATTTGTGCAGCATACTAAATATGAGAAAAAGTTCTTGTACAACTGAGCTGCAAGCTGAGCTACTTGCTTTTAAAAAAAGAATAACTGACAAATTATGGTTATTTCAACTTAGATACTTGGCAGACGGTTTTTGGCAAATGAACTAAGTAAACCTGTTACTTTAAGGAAAACAACTATACTTTCTGGGGCCAATGATGAAATTCAAGCTTTCCTGAAAAAGTTAGAATTTTAAAACACTTGTGTCCACCACTATGAGTGTGACAGCTTCCCAGTACTTAAAATTTTTTCTCATAAATATGGTGGTAATATTAACAAAAGTAATTTTATATCTTGTGAATAGTGAAATGGGTTAACATTTGAAAGATATGTGTAACTCGGTGAACCAACATTTTTTCAAATGACCATGACAAAATGTTAGAAAACCATGCGTGGGTAGAAGAGCTATTCAAAGTACAAACTAGACTAATAAACTTATAAACTTTGATGAAACAAAGTAGAAAATGTTATCAATATTGCTTCGGATTACACATTTGAACTAATCTTTAAGGAACTATCACTTGTGAAGTTTTGGTGTAGTATCAAAAAACAAGCACAATGACCTGAAAAGGCTATTGAAATATGCTTTCCTTTTCCAACTACATATTTGTGTGAGGCCGAATATCTTTCTTCATAAATATCAATCCTATGATAATAGACTGAATCAGAAGCAGATATGAGCCTTGGCTAGGGTGGCTCAGTGGATTGCGTGCCAGCCTGCAAACCAAAGGGTCGCTGGTTCAATTCCCAGTCAGGGCACATGCCTGAGTTGCTGGCCAGGTCCCCAGTAGGGATCACATAAGAGGTAACCACACATGGATGTTTCTCTCCCTCTCCTCTCCCTCTCTTCCCCTCTATCTATAAATAAATAAATAAATAGACAGATAGGTAGATAAGGAAGCAGATATGAGAATCCAGTTGTCTTCTATTAAATCTGATATTAAAAAGATTTGCACCATTTTGTTTTGTTTTGGAAAATGCTATTTAGAATAACATGTAAAGAGTAGATAACTATAATAATGTTATTTATGTTAACATATAACAAGTTTATAATTTGAAAAGTTATTTCATGTTTTTAAATTTTGTTTCAATTTTTAATACAAATATATACTAATAGACATTGAACCCACATAAACAAAAATTCTTTTAAGAATGTAAGTGGGTCCCAGACCAAAAAGTCTGAGAATCACTGACATAGACAGTCACCTCAAAAGTCTCCATATAGGAACATTTAACTTATTAAAAGCAGTTTCCTAACCAAGAAATGATCTACTTAATTTATATATACAAGGACTTCGTGTATGTTAAAGGAATTATACCATGTAGCAAAACATGAATCCCTATAAAGCACCAGGGAGCAAAAGATTTGCCAATAAGTCAAATTCCCTTCCCCACAAGGAATTTATAATTTATACTACACCTAGATTATAAACCAATACTTTTTCTTTTTTATTACAAGTTAACATACGTTAATTGCCAAATAAGTCCTTCAACAACTCATGGTCCAAATATCAGATTTTCCTCTTCTAACTCCATGTCCCGTTTTCTAGGTCTACCAGTACCTGAGTCTCATGGCTAGCTGCTTCTTCCCTTTCATGCAATTTTTCTGTTCCATTTTCCCAATCCTTTCCCCTCAATACAGCCAGTCACTAGACTCACTGGTACTGTTAGTGTTTGTAGAACACTGGTAAGAAAGTCAAGCCATTAGGCTTCCAAGAAGAAAGTGGGCTGCAGTTACAAATTGGGACTAATGTGGTTAAAAAGGAAAAACAAAAGTCTGCCTGTACAAAAGTAGTTCTTATACTGAGGGCCATGAGGGACCCATGAATAAATTTCATGGTGTCTATAAACTCCCTGCAATTGTATTCAAAGTTCTATGGACTATGAGCCTTTTTCTAGGAAGTGGGCAGTAGATCCATTGCTTTCATCACATTCACGAAGGAAACTATAACCAAAAAAGATCAAAACTTCCTGCTCTGTAGCTTTCTGGAGTAACACAAGACTATGTACTTGAAAAAGCAGATATAAACAGACCTGTTAACTACTAGACAGAAGAAATGACAGATATTTGAATTATATGACTTTTTAAGAATAAGGACAAAATAGGAATAAAATATTCATCGATTAAATAGTTGTAAGTTTTCCATGTCTGATGATTTTCATGAAGCAAAATATTGGCAATTAGTTTATTACTAAGCAGATGAGATTTAGACATATTTAAGTCAGCCTCCGAGTTACTATGTAACACTGCTTAGCATTCGCCGTATTCACCGGTCACTTGAAATGGTCTTTTGGTACTGCAATTGAGAAAATCCATGACAAAATTACTTACAATGGCTTTTCATTATAAATATTTAGGAGGGTTTTTTTCCTTATTTAAAATTGCTTTAAGGGTTACAGTCGACAAAGCAAGTGAATAAAAATACGATTTCCCAGGTTTTTCCACCTGATAAGCATCAACAACTCAGTGGCTGCTTCAAAATAGAAAATGAACAGTTCAATAATGACTGTAGTGCAGATAAGTTACATAATTAAAACTAAGTCCAAAGGACAAAAGACTAGAGCAATTAAGTAAATAATACACCTTACTATATTCTGTGTCCCTGATGACACTAAATTTGAAACTAGCATTCATTTCAGTAACTCATAATTTGAAACTAGCATTCATTTCAATAACTCATAATCAAAGTATATTTAAACTAATCTTAGGTTAATCTTTGGACTAGTCAAATACATGGGACTAATCTGTCATCTCTGAAGATAATTATTTAATTTATCATTAACTTAAACACGGATTTTTGTACCTTTAGATAGAAAACTCAGTTATGAAACTGTACAGTCTGAAATGAATATAAATCAATCATTATGACAGAAGAACTTGAGAGTCAAAATGAACCAAATATTCTGTGTCAGCAAAATGTCACTTGTCAAAATCTACTCTTTAAAATTATACTATAATGTACTAAAACAAATGTCCTTCCCAACTCTACAGAGAAACAAGTCTTAAATCATCATAATTCAAAACTACTATTTGGAAACACACAAATATTGCCTAGCTGTGAAACAGATTGTTTATTACCATACCTAGTTTTAAAACTTCAAAGATGAATATTCAACCCCAAGCATGTTACCAGGAGTTTCATGAGTGATTTTTCTCTTTTCAGCATAAATATTATCCATGATAGCAATGAGAGAAGTAATAGTTATAAATTACTTTTACATATAATTTGCATATGTTACTTAAAATCCAGGTAAATAGCTATAGCAGTTTTCTTATATTGTATATAGTTGCCACAGTTAAGATAAATTTCTATATAAAGCATTAGAAGAATGTAATATCAGATTTAATATATTCAGTCAATACACATCAGATAACGTGTAGAAGGAATTTATTTATTTATTTACAAAATATGTTGTTGAGCACATTATGTGTGTTAAAAAAGAAAGAGAGAGAGAGAGAGAGAGACAGAGACAGACAGACAGACAGACACAGCCCTAGCTGTTGTGGCTCAGTGGATTGAGTACCAGCCTGCAAACCAAAAGGTTGCTGGTTCGATTCCTCATCAGGGCACATGCTTGGGTTGCAGGCCAGGTTCCCAGTTGGAGACGTTGAGAGGCAACCAATAGATGTAGCTCTCACATATCAATGTTTCTCTCCCTCTCTTTCTTCCTCCCTTCCCTGCTCTCTAAAAATAAATAAATAAAATTTTAAAAAAAAAGAGACAGAGGGACAGTCCCTGCCCTCTAGCAGCTTAAGGCACCTTAGAGAATGAAAACTGAAAAAACAGTCTGTCCATTCCTAAATGAATCTCTGTAGCATACCATTATCAGTTTTAACTTGTAAGTATTAATTTTATCCTAACTTGTATTAATTTTATCCAATGATGAACTTTAATGACCCAGAAAGCATCTAGATTTTTAAATTATAAGAATAAGCCCTTTTACGCAGAGGTAAGTAAATCTCTCGTTAAGTTTCCCCATTAGGTCATAATTTAATACTCCTTCCTTCAACTTATAACCCAGGTAGACCCTTCTCTTTTTCTCATAGTTGGTTACCTCAATAATCAACTCTAGGTTTATGATTTTGCACACCCCAGATATATTACTTAGGAGTTTAAAAATGAACAAACAAAAAGTTTGGGATAATTGGGAATGGTAGCACAAGTCCCAAATTTTAAAGACCAAAAATATTTTTCAGTTGTTTCTTTCTAAGAATGTGCCTGTAAAAGACTTGGAATACAAATAACATAGTAAAAATAAAAACTCTTAAATGCATGAAAAAACCCTGGTATTATCTTGTACCCATTTCCCTTCAACTTGTTTCCTGTCCTTAAATAATGTGGGAATCTCAGTTCACCAGTGACTGTTCTATCAGCTATTATCAGGGAGGGTGTGGTATTTCAATTTTTAACAAGAACTGTTTTCTTTAAAACACACACAACTTTAAGTGATGCTATTTATGAGAATCTGTATCTGGGGTCAATGTCTATAAATAATTATTTCTAGAGCCTCCATAAAAAGGTTAATTATAGGATTATCAAATTAGAAATAAGACTTATTTTATTGATTGAATTTTAGATGTTAAACTCTGCAGCTTTCACAGTAGCTGTCAAGTATTACACGTCTGGGAGACTAGGCAGAGGTAATCAAGTTTCTAGAACTATTAGTGCAAGGAGAGGAATAGTGACTTTTCTAAATTTTTTGAACTATAATTTTATCCTAACATATAGAGTTCTAAAAACAATATATAAGAACAGGCTTAAGTCTACCATAACTGTCGCTGAAAAACAATCAGCAAAGGCAACTCTAAGCAATGATCTAAAACTCTAATATCTAAGGTTTCAAGAATCACTTCAAATGTTAAAATAAAAGCTTTACCTATGAAAAATGTACACTGTATTTCTAGCTAAAATTTGAAACTTTTTGCAAAACAATATTTTTCTCATTGCATGTAGTTCCCCCAAAAGGCGATAAACTCTTTATTCTTACTTTGTGCCTTAAGACATAATCTGTTTTTATCCTTCAGCAAAATATGAACCAGCTACTAGGCTGACAATGCCAAGAACCATGACAAAATGGATTATTAATGAGAAAGTGAACTCCAGAACTCTATTAATTTATGTCTTCCTGTCGGATCCAAGAGATATATCAGCCTTCTCACTCAAAAGAAAAAAATGCCAACACTGTACTTTGTTTTAAAGTTCTCCACAGATGAAGAATTCATTATCCAAAGTACAGTTCTGTTATTTCAGGCTTTCTTGTAGAATAAAGAATCTTTATCAAATGGCTAAGAAAGCTGCTGACAAGTGCAAGTACCTTGCAAAATATATTTACGTCAAACATTCACTGAGAAAAACTGGGGGGCGCGGGGGGGGAGGCTGAATAAAGGTGAAAGCCCCTGCAACTTTCCTGTCCCCATCCTGTCCCAGAAGTCTTTAGAAAACTAAGCCCTTTTGATCCAGTTACATAATGGTAAGTAGCATTAATACGACTGCATGTTTGTGGGCTTTTAAAATCCTAATTACACTAATTATTCTGACATGAAGGGAAATGATCTAACAAGTGAAAAGAATGTGTGATTTCTTTTTGCATAAACAACAATGTTTAAGTGACATAAAATATCCTTTTAAGCTTTCATAAAAAAAAATCTATTTAATCTATGCTTATCATAATATTTATGAAATAAAAAAACCAGAGAGGAAAAATTGCTATAATGTACTCTGTGTGACCTCTGCTTTCTACAGAGAATGAAAACAGCCTTTTGCTTTTCAATCCCCGTCAAAGTGGAGTAAAAGAAGGGACAGCATTCCCGTGCTCACTGCCATTAATCATTGCTTTCTTCAAGCAAGTGCGTATTAATTTCTGTCATCCCAAACATCATCGAGTATTGTTACAGCACCGTTCACTCCTCATTCACCACCAGTTGTTACCAGTTTCCCTACACTGAGCAGAGACAGGGTGAATCGTGTGGATTTCAGTGTTAGAGGCCTTTATCCCTGGGGTGCTGACACCAATTAAGCCATTTCAAGAAGAAATGAGAACAGGCCCAACCCTTCCATGTAACAAGAGCTTGCACCTAGCTTTGGCAGGTTGCCATTTTCTCTGGCTTCACACTATAGAAATACTCTCCTCCAAATCCTTTTGAATGATTCAGGCTGTTTACATGTAATCAGTAACAATATCTTTTTGTTCATTTCTTCAGGTTCAATTTAGTGCCCAACATAACCTAACACAGAAGACTTGGAAAATCTAGATGGAAATCAAGAAAGATGAATGCTATTATTTACAGATTCATTAAATTCGGGTTAGGAAATAAAAACACATATTACCTTTAATCCTGTAACAAAACTGTTTAAAAGGCATTTTAAACGAAAATTAGTGGAACTGTGAAAACTACTGCTTTTCTCAAACTAGGTTAATTGAAGATAAAACATTTTATTTCATTAGCTCAATTTTAGCACTGCATTTGCTGAGAGAATTCATATACACAAGAATATAAACCAGATACTTCAAGTATTAAAGGGAGAGTTTGTATCCAGTTTAAGAAGCTTATCAACACCGTATTGCCATCTGCTTCTGGAGTCTTTGGTCAGGCACTAAAGGCAATGCTTTGTAAAAGGTTACCTTCAAGACCAAAAAAAATCTGCTCAAGTGATTTTAATTAATATTATTTTTGCATCACTAAATATAGAGATCCATCAAGCTCTTTCACAATATTGTTGATTTTTTTGACCGCTTTAGATCTAATCATTCTCCTTGTTTTAGACATTTACATCTGCTTTTAAGTTTTTATGGTTGCCTGTTGGCAGGCAGCAAAGTGGAGCTGTCGATGCTACTGCAGAATAATGCAAGGTTTGTTATGAATTAAATATTAGAAACCTTAACACAGCGGCCAATAAGAATTATTTGCCTTATTAAAGCAGCAGAAGACGCTGATTAAATTTTCATTGCATTGCAGTCTTTTTCCCATTTCTGCTTTCAATTCATCATTCTAATGTATGAAAGGCTCGCCGAATAATGGCAGGGGGACTTAATTTCTAGAATGCAAATATAGCAAAGAAAATACCATAAATACCCTCCCAGAAAACATTAAACAGTCCGTTCTAATTAAGTGAATACTAACTAAGTAAATATTCTCTTAAAGGGGAAAAAAATAACTCAAATGTCAAGAGTTCAAGAAGGAAAGCATAATTATCTATTTTACAAATACATACAGATACACATTGTGGGTGGACTGCTTTTTTTTTGTTTGTTTTTTGTTTTTTTTGAAACTGCACTTCTTGCAATCAGTTAACTCCTTCGAAGGCCTTACAACACTCTAAAGAAAAGGAATACAGTTATGGTTGTACTCAGCTTTGCATAGTTTCTAAAAAATTTAATAATTTTTACAAGAAAAAATGACAAGAAGGGTAATAAAATAATGCATGTAAAGTAGCACTCAGCCAGAATGGCAACTAGCATTTCTGAATTCCTACATTATGTTTTAAATTTACAACATTTACTGTTGCACATATATTGAGAGAATAAACTGCCCCTGCAAAAATACTGTAATCGTATGTCCTATACTGAAGGTTGTTCACGTTTCTGCCTTAATGTGAGAAAGAAAATGAACTTCAAGTATCCATTTCCCCTAGAGAAAATCTCTTCCTTGAAACTCTGCAACTAATGAAATTGGGATCTATAAATAGCAGCATCATTACCATGAGAGCCTCTGCTCTGTACCAGTCCCTGCAGCTGACCCTCTTTATACTAATAACTACCAGACTTCAGTCTCATCCCTCTATAGGGTGATCAATATTAGGACAGTTAAAAATGTGATGGAAATTTAACCTACAGAAATGCCATTTACTTATGAAGTTTCCTAAAAACATTCAGTACTACCTATACTTACTATCTTTCTGCTCAGACTGTACTTAAAAGGTGGGTTTTGGTTATTGTTTTGGCTTTGTAATTTTTTTTTAACTGAGATGAGTGGGCCTCTGTAGCTTTTTCTCTAATGCTATAGAGAAGTGCATCATGACAAGACAAAAGCCATAATACACCTGAAATGCTCCCTGCTGAATCTCTCTCGATGAACCTCATTAAAATGGTTACTCTATTCCAAATATTATCCACTGAAGCATTACTGTAGTAAACTCTTGCTTGAATTGTTGAATACAGTGGTGGATAAAAATCAGTGAGCATTTAATCAGTAAACGTAATGACTTGGAACGATATTTTACTCTTACTCAAAATACAATATTTTTGAATTCGATAGATCACTCTAAAAAGTTAACCAATATTTAATATCTCCATTGGCTGTAAATTAGACCATAATAAAGAATGTAGCTAAAGGATCTAGGAAATGAAACTATTTATTAAATCTCTATAGAATACACTATTGCTATGTATAATTTATTGGCACTGAGATATTTATGTTGCACTTCATTAATAGTAAGTATTCAGTTACATTTGCATCTCCTACATATAAAGAGCTCAATTGTTCACTAATTTCATATCTCTTAAAATAAATATGATAAAACGTTCCAGTGGGTGGATGAGTTTAAAGCCTTTTATTCTCAGTGACAAAATTATTGATGACAACATATCATAAATGGCACTTCCTCCATATACACATGTCACAAGAAAATGTAAAATATTGGTACAACTGCACATGTAGAACATTTACTTTTTAAATGAAAATATAACATTTCAACATTAAATACAATGTGGTTTAATCAAAAGAATATATGTGAATTCAAAGGTGACATTAAATTTCACACATGCTTAACTTCATATTTGGTGTACCTCATAGGTACTATATGCACACAAAAATGTAATTAGCCTAATTTAAACACAAAAGGCATGGTTCATTTTGGCACAATCAGATACACATGTGCCATCACACGCAGTTCAGTAATGTTTATGTTTACCAAATTATGTTACCATCCAATTAAAACTATGAAATAGACCACATAAATTTAAATGCAATCGATTTTGGAAAAAAAAATGTTTTTAAAAAGATATTGTAGATAGAAAAATTCTACTAAAGGTATATATCAAAATCATGTGTTATGCTGATAATTATTTTATAAATTCCACAAAGAACTTCTTCACCGTATGCAACCCTTAGATTGAATTGTTTTCCTCTCCTATACCTAAAGAAGAATTAGGACTAAAACACAGAAAACAGTATTTTCCTGCAATGAGTATGTGAAGGACAAAAGGAAACAATGTTTAAGAAGTTAAATCATCAAAAAGGAAACAATCATATTTAAAGCCTCCTGGGCTGAAATTTACAGAGAATTTGTGGGTTTTTTTTCAGTGAAAAATATTGAGATGGACTTCAAAACAGAAAGTAAACTTCCAGGGTCCTGAAATTCAAGCACAAAGTAATTTCTTTTGTGTTGCCCCTCTCAACTCAATGATCTCAATCAGAACAAACTGTGTGAGATAAACAGCTCGTATAAGTTGGAATGGGAGAGTACATAGTTAGATAAAGCGGATTTGTAAATGGCAGGATACTCGCAGCAAGTACGTGGTTCTTGCTCTGAGGCAACTGATGGAGCAGAGCTGTTCAGCGGCACTTGACAACAGCAGTGCTCCCACAATTGTAACCCTCAAATCCAATCAATCGTTGCTCTTTGCATTTCAAGCAGCTCCTGGCTGCCACTGCCTGAAGATAACTATTTTACCACCTCTGTCATGCCTAATTAACAAGTCAGATGTACAATTTAGAAATTTTGCAATTAACCTGCTAAAATATTGCTGGAGGATGCTAATTGTTATGCCAGTTGCCATAAAAGCTCATTTGCATAACTTATGTGTGAAAAACAATTATGAGCCGCGTTCACAGACGCGGTCCACAAACTGCTCCTAGCTACGGATGAGAGGGCCACAAAAACACTTAATTCATTGCCCACAAAATTATGTTCCCCCTTTTCTTAAACAGCATCTGTTTTGTGAAGCTATATTCATAGAAAATCCCCAAATCAACAATTAGAAGCATATGTAAATGTGCGATTACAGTTCTTTTTCTTTCATTGACAACTTCTCCTTTTTTGCTTGCATGAGGAGTAAGGGATGATATGATAAATGCCTCACTGTTCCAATTCCCTTGCACAACAAATAGGAAGTACATTTGGCAGTGCCAGTGAAACTGCCAGCCCACCAGCCAGGAGGAAGCCATTCTCCTCTGCTCTATCTAGTCACTGCAGCACCATCACTAGAGGCCACTTTAACAACAGAGAAGCTAAAGTCAATTGTTTCTTCAGTGAATAGGCGTCTGTTCTCCAGCATATATTTACTGAGGCATTTAGGCCAGATTTTTGCCATTAAACTGAAGTCTGTAAAACATGGTTGTCTACAAATATTTACACTAGTGCTGACCACAGCTCTGCTGCCACTCAGTGTTACTTTGGACCCAACCACATTTTTTTAGCCGCCAGTTTTGCCATCTCTTTGCATCCTCAATTTCTACTACTTTCTTGGCCCAAGCTGAGAGATTCTGCCACCACCTGGAGTAAGGACAGCCTGGGTTGCCACTCACGGTGTCATGGGTAAATTACCTAACTTCTAAATGTCATCTTACTCATCCCCAAATCGAAAATTAAAATACCTACCTTGGAGGGTTGCTGCAAGTTTAAGAAATATTATAAGTCATCTGCATTATATAATTTCCTCCCAAAAAAATGTGTATTACTTTTTAAATTTCCAAGTGGATTTTTTTTGTTGTTGTTTTTATCTTTTAATTTTTTTAAAGCATGTAAAGCACCTTGCACAATGCCTGGCACACAGATGGCGCTCAGTGAATGGTAGCAGTTTTTATTTTACCATTATTAAATGAACAGAATCTTCTGGAGGGGAGAGCTTTGCCTTTCCACATGGAAATTTTAATTGCTTCAAGATGAACAAGTTCAAAAATTCTATGGCTTGGCCATCAATTCTAACATTGAAAATCAAAAGGGAAAATTTTATGAGAATATTTTACCCTTTTTCTCACATTACAATGCTGACATTTACTTTTTATAATTGGAAAAAAATTTGTATTTCTAAAATAATTCACTCACTTTCAGTGAGTGAACGAAGCAGTCAACTAAGTATAAACTTTAAACTCCTAATTTGCAAGTTTACTCAGTAAATCATAGTATACTCACTGATTATAGCTTGGTTCTAAAAATCACTATTAGCTATCAAGCCTCTATTTTGTAAAATATTAGGAATTTAAAAGACATAACCCTGGTAATTAAAAATTCATAATGATAATCAGTCAAAGAAGAATTAATTGGTTATGTTGGAAATGGCAACATAAGGTGGGTTATACTGAAAGGAAGAAATATTTCCTTTATTGAAAAAAAGTCATAAATTTAAGTAAATCAAAATTACTTCATGTAGTAATTTTGACAAAATAGAGTTTACATTTACAGACCCCATCATTTCATTTCCAGACCTTCTGTTTCTACACTTGATCACAAATGTCAAGAACCAAGAAGTCAGTAAGTCCCTAAGAATTTCCCCAATATCATATCACTGCTCTAACAAGTGGTAAGAGAAATTCAGACCAAACACCCACAGCCCATACACAGTTAAAAGAATTTCCTTCATTTTTTTCCTCTACTTATTCCAACAAAGAAATATGACGAGAAAAACTGGAGGGTTCTCACTTATTTGAATAACAAGTGAAAATCTAAAAATATCTTCACTGTATGTTATTACCAACTGTATCACTGGGTTTTATAGTGACAGCCCTGTGCTATAATTTCTGAGAAAATCTCTACATAAAGCTCCATAAACTCAACCATTCCTGTAATGTATCGCCTTATCTAGCACACAATCATTTCAAACACAACTTTTCATGTTAGTATAATTTGCTCAAAAATGGTAATAAATACATCCATGAAGCCAGAGAAATCATTGCACAATCTATTTTAACTTGTTCTTACCAGTACTGACAGTTCATCCTAGACCCAAGATCCAATGTAAAAGGAAAATAAAATATTCCGGTATTACTTGGTTTAATTAAAGATATTCATTATACACATACCTTTTAATGAACCAACACTCCCAATCAACATTATAAATAATCTGGGCCAACTGCAGAGTAATGTCTGTGAACAATTATCACAAAACTAAACCATGGATGGCTGTCAGTTGGTGGCAGAGTTCTTGCTTTCATAATAAATATAAAATCAATTTCCTGTTCTAGTTCCTATTCCATGTTGAAAATGATATATCTGACTATGAATTCCAACTACCTTCATCCTTAGGGGGTTTTTTTGTGTGTGTTTTTTCTCTTTTTTTTAAGAAGGTGGGGAGAAAAGAAAGAAACTTGTGAGATCACCCAGGTCAATTCTTTTTCATTTGAGGACACTTGGATAGTAAAGATTTCTACATATATGCACATATAAACTTGCCATTTCACTTACATGTCTAGATATATTTTTGCATATACATATTCACTTACGTGTGTGTAAAATTATATATATATGTGTATATATATCTATATATATATATATTTTTCTCTCTTCAATACAGTGATGTTTTTCTTCCCCTCAAATGTCACTCAAGTATTTCAGGAGTCCCATACAATAATTCCTCTATAAATTCCTATTTACAAGGCTTATTAGTATGTCTGAAAGCCTGTAGAAACCTTTTCTGTTTAAAAAATAATAATATGGAATTTCAAAAGCTTTTTGTTCCCATTTCAATCAAAAATAACTTCATATGTTTTAAATGAAATTTTGCAAGTAATCAGAGACTAATGAGGATTCATTGATTTAACTAGTTCAGGGAGTCTGAGAAAGGAATGGGAATAAAGTAACCAAGTATTTAATTTAGAAAAGCAGCTAATGTGTAGGTACACTCAGTCCATCTCACTGAGAAATGTAATCAAGACTTTTGTGTCAAGAGAGACTCTCATACCCCTCTCTGTGTACACATTCCTAACTCCCATTAACATTAACAGGCACCACACAGGCACCGTGCACACCAAGGAGATGCCCGCCTTGGTAGTGTGTACGCATGGCAGCTGTGGTAACTAAATAATCCATATGGCTCTGAAAAGAAGTTGGTTTACTGGGTCTAAGAGTCACAGCTACAGTGGTGGAATTCAGATACTAGAACCAAGCCTCAAGATGAAGGCTTTATCCAAACTCCCTCCTATCTAACCACACTGGATTTGTAGTTAGGCCAGGGTTTTGCAATTATACCTCTATTGATGGTTTACACAGGAAGAAGTTCCACGTTTGAGGAAATTTTAATTTTTTTCACAGGCCTAGAGAAGTTCTGTCCTCTTCCCCATCCACCACTCCTATCCCAGTATTCATTCATGCATTTCCCAAGAAAATACAGAAAATCACATAGTTGCTTTATAGAGAAATAATCAAAGGTCTTGGCTTAAACCACAAAAGTCTTCAAAATCAGAATCAAGTATTAAACTCGCCTTCAACATGAAAATCAAATAATATGGTAATCTTACACAACATATGCTGAAATGTACATTCCACAGGCTATTAAGGGGCAGAGTTTAACCATTAATTCTAATTGTTTCAGCTTTTAGGTATTAAAGTCAGAGTCTTAATGCTCATTTAATATAGTTTCCTGAGGCCCAATTCAACAACTTCTTCCTCCTTTCCCTAGTGAAGAATATATTCTTATAAAGTTCAGTTTAGTAAAGACACTGGTGCACAAACACACAAGCAAGTTTGTAACGAAAAAAAGTGGTAACGGTTCAACAGTTCTGTTGCTGAAATTAGGCTTTAGGAAAAAAACTCTGGATGACACAGAATTCTTAGTATACTTTCATATATAGAGAGCACGATGAAAACATATTTGTATTTCCAATCAGGTCAATTACTATTCAGAAAAATTCTGTAACATTACATTTAAATAATCGTGGAAGAGAGAAAAAAAACACCAATGTTCTAGAAGCTTCTCTAGACCTTTCAATCAATTTTATTTATATGCAAAACCAAGAGAAACAAAAAAAAAAAAAAAAAACACACAAAGCTCCTCCTGATGCTAAAGCTCTCAATTTACTGACAGGCAAATGGCTTCATGCTGCCACTTAATCTCATTTCTTGCATAATGCCCTCTAATTAGCATATCAAAGTGAATTAATACTTCTAGGGCATTAGCAATGGGGAAATCTGCTCCAGGCTCACAATAGCAGTTAAGAGAGAGCCAAGAAATCCTCAAAAACACCACAAACCACTTTGCATTGCAAAACTGTTCAATTTATTTATCCTCTCTCTCTAAACACTTTTACCGCACACTGTTTTACTACTGTTCACCAAACAAAATGATAATTGCCAAACTTACCAGCATCTGTAATGCCTGTTTAGAATCTTAATTTAGATTATGTTACAGATAATTTCTATATGCAACCATTTGTTCTATTATAAGTGTTAATATAGAGACAGTAGAAATGTTGACATTCTCAATTAGTTAATTTGAATTTGAAATAAAATTATATGAGATTTTAAAATTTATGAATTTTTTAATGTAAAAAGCCACCTGCTGGACTCTGATGTCTAAGAAAATATGCTTTGAAAACTGACGTTTCACGTAAAGCAAAACAAACAAAAAAACATTTTGCCATAACATATGTTGAGTCTCCGAAATAATGGTTTAAACATTGTGAGGAATCATCAGCATTAAAAGGATTACAATGTATGTATACCAAGTCCTAATTAATATGATCACACAAAAAGGGTTATTGTTCAAAACAGCTTAACATTTTTAAAGCACTTAATTTGAAGAAAACGAGAAGTATAAAACTTTTAACAATTATTTTTATCCATAATTATACTTTTAATTGTTTTCAGTCCTAATCCGTTACTATCCTGTAGATACAGTCAATCCAAAGGGAAAAAAAATGCTATGCCAATTCAACTTAACACATTCTATCACAATAATATTTTGGCTAGGCATATACTCAAATTTAGTAGCAAAGCAAACTACAGTTACCATCCAAAACTACAAACATAGTGCATTTATGGAATATGCTCATAAAAAATAATAAAGAAGAGATTCTGGTTACTATTCTGCCTACAAAAGGGATAATTAGAATTAAGTGTTAAAGAGTAATGAAATTTATTTTCAAACATGTTCTGTGTCTGAAGACATAAAAAGGTTTATTTTTTCAGTGGCTCATTCAAGTATTACTTACAATTTATTTCTTATATAAAACACTATCATCTAGCTGTGATAGCAATTTGTTTAACTTCTAGAACTTTAAAAATATCTGACAGCCAGGTCTGAAAAACTTTGACCAATTTACACTACAGAGTAATGTAAATTATTTACTTTGTTCATACTTAAAAGACTAAAACGGCCTACTGAAGTAGAGCAAATGCTTGAAAAGGTCAACATGGGAGGGGGTGTGTGTGCAAGCTTTGTTAGTCAGTTACTACCTAAATCATGCTGATAACACTGATAGATGGCTAAAACACAAGCCTGCTGAGAAAACAAATAAAACATTATTCTCATAGTGTCAATATTGAAATAATAAACATCTAAAGATGTTCACATACACACAAATAGAGGAAAAATAATCTAAAAATCCTTATTTAACTTGATGTGTTGATGTGTTGATGTGTTGATGCTGATGTGTTAAGTATTTATTGTGAATAGATACCTCAATGGTATGAGTATAAAATAAAGTAATGACTGATTTAGGGTGTGGTTCATGAAATGCGGTTTCAATTCTTTACAGCTTCATATAACTTCATCCTATAAAATGCCACCACAAAGTAGCAAAATGTACGTAATCCAAGTAAGTTGTTCAACTTAAATCTGTCTTGGAAGTAGCCTTTTTCAAAATTAACAAAATGAAATCTAAAAGTACAAGGGAAATTAATTAAAAGGAAAAGGATCATAGTATGAAACATGTACATAGATACATTCTCGGAAAGCCGATGAACCAGTGTGCTCTTTGGAGCAAGTCGGTGCTTCCTTTGCTACTGTAATATACTTCTGATTTGTAATAAAATTATGTAAATTTATATATTAACATAGTAAAGTCCCAAATAAAATACTAGAACTACACACAAATCTGTAAAAAAGTTCACTGAAACTGAGTCATGAAAGTTACTTGGACAGATCAAGTTAATATTGACAAAAGGGTTCACTATATTATTGGGTGGGGGGGGGAAGGGAAGGGATGAAAGACTGCCCTATATTTTTAAGATAATACTTATTTGACACTTTACATCATGAGGTTCTAAACCAGTATGGGAATGGATTTTTTTTTTCTAAATTTTCTACACATACATTGCATGTATCATCTTATGGGGATGGGATAGGAAGAGTAAAGAAAGTTAGAAAAACACCATTCTTTTACATCCTCTCTCAAAATCTCCTTTAAAAAAAAAAGCTAATTATACAAATTTACAGAAATTGAAAAATGATTTAAAAATTCTTAAAATTTTTTAAGGAAAAATTTGTGATAAATATAATTTGTGATATTTCCAAGATACACTGACTGTATTTTTTCCTGCTTAATTGTTTAATATTTCCAATGTAAACAAGCCATGTCTAAAACTGAAATGAGATTTAAAATGTTAACAGCCCATTAAAATTTGCTTCAAAATAATTAATCGTGAAAGGGTGGGAGTTACAGAGAAAAACAAGATTGGCCAAGTGTTCCTAACTGCTGAAGGTAGGTGATAAGTTCATGGGGATTCAAGTTTCTCGTCTACCTACATATTTTATGTTTGAAGTTGTCTGTAATATTCATTAAAACACAAAATTAATCATTTATGGAACAGTGCATATGTTTTTAAAACTTTGGAAAAATAATGATAATTACATTGGAAATACTGCAAGAGCAATTGAAAAGAATGTATATAATACAATAACATTTAGACTCACATGTAAAAATTTTCACTTTTGTCATTAAATTTTCACTTGATGAAATATTTGGTTTTTAAACATTGTGAATTAAAGAATTACATGGCACTGTACAAAAAAAAAGAACACATTTTAATACCGAAACATAAATAAAAGAGACCAGAAAAAGAAGATTCCAATGAGTCTCTAAGCCTTTTGGGTCATTGTTAAATAGGGAGATGTTGGCTGAGAACACTGCCCCTCTGAAAGCTAGTCACACTTGTAGCAATAAAGATAAAAGGTTTTATCATATAAATCATAATCTAAATGCATATAAAAACTCACAAGCTACATTCTTGATACAGTTTTGATATCTAAAATTCTTATGATTCTCTTTATGGAGGGTTCCTTTAAAACTAAAGCATTTTTAATAGTCATTTTCTTCTCCTTACACATAAAAAATACTTCAACCAGCCCAACCAGCCAAGCAGGCCTTTCTCTTCCCCTGCGGACACCTCCTGCAGTAGAGAAGTTCATTAAGTTTTATGATCTTCCCAAGTCAGTCCTGCTTATAAGCCTCACAAAGGCCACAAATCTGGCAAACCATCATGTATGCCATTAGACATTACTAGTAAATGAACGCTATTTAGGGTTTGTGGTGGCAATAAATCAGAGTTTGGTTGGCAGCTATCAACAAGGAGTATTTTAACCTACCATTTAAAGAAAGGAAAAGGTTGAGCTGATTTTTTAAAAATATACAACATTTTTTCACAATGTGATTCAGATTACATACTAACGTGTTGGATTTTTCATTGAAAATTTTTTAATACTTTTTTTCTCAAAAAGATCCATTTCCTTCATTTGAAATGTCATAATTACACTTTTTCTTCTCAAAAAGAACCAATTCCTTTATTTGAAATGTCATAATTAAGGGCTTTGGAAAGAAGGCAGATTTGTGAGGATGTTAATGTTTCACAAAGAAAAGTAGTTCAACAATCAAGATTAAGGTGGCCAAAAAGATGTGAGGGAATGCACCAAAAATGTATATAGATGAGGAGATTTCATGGCATCAGGAATTTCAATAAGAGACAGACAGTAAAATGTGGCTAAAAAAAAAAAAAAGAAAAAGAAAAATCTTAACATATTTATCTCACTGGTTGCTTACTTAGTTCAAAATGCACAAATATCTTGATTATAAAGCCTGAAACTTTTCAGCTGCTTTCAAAATGCATAAATATAATTTAACAATAACAGGCTTTTCTGCCCAAAAATAACTGTACGATGAATTTAACAAAAAAAATACATTTTCAAGAAAAAGCAAGCATCTCATACTAAAAGTATACTTTTCCTATCTCTGATCACAAAAATAACATAATTGTGGTAGATTACCCATTTATCTGTCAGAAGGGCAAAATACCTTTTCATATTTGATAGGAGCGAAAAAAGATGTTTTTCTGAACTAAATCCTTCATGTGCATCAGAATTGGCAGTGTTCACTGCCTGGTCAGAAACCTCAAAATCTACTGGCAAATCTACAAATACATGGAATTTTTAAAAAAATAATTGTCTTATTTTCAAAGAAGCACAACTGAAATGACATTATCCCTTGAAGTGACAGTTTTCTCTCTCCCCCCTCTGCGCTAGTCAACCCTCTACCTCCCATTACGCAGAATAGAGTCAGCACATAATCTGCTCAGTTTCTACTATTACAAATGACTAGGTAAACTTTCTCTAGATTTTTCTCTAGATTACAGAGAATTAATGTTTGGATACTATATTATATTTAAGTAAAATGATCTAAAGAAAAAGCATTATATAACATACATATATTCTACAATGATTTTTTTTAAGTTCATGATGTTTCCAAAGAATGACTGTGGGAACAGATGGGGGAGGGGAGTGTTGAAATTTGTTGCCCTGCTTTCTTTGCTTTGGTAACACTCATGTCTAACACAGCTGTTTTATTTCAAATCAAGGATTCTGAGTCCAGTGTCTCTGTCTCCTTCTAAGACTAGTTTTGGAGGGTGAGGTGGAGCTCTGGGTAGTATGGGAGAAAGGAGGGGAGAGAAAGAGCTTCACCCCCATCAATCATTCGGTACTTAAATCCCATCCCTCTCGAGCTTAGAGAGGCTGGCAGGAAGATGCCTGTACCCAGACAGCCGCCTTTACTCTGTCGGCTGTTGGCTTTTTACAAAAGAGATAACGTACAAACTTGGATCCGCTGGCCAAAACACAAAAAGAGGATCTATTTTACAAGTTATCACTGAAAGCCTTAGAAAAAATTCCAAACAAAAATTTCCTTTGTCAGCTACCTCTTGCTTCTTAAATAGCATGAGCCCTACCAAAGCTGTTTCTGCCAGTAATCCCAGACTCTGAAAAGACTTGTTTCTTTTTCGTAACTCACCTTTGACATGAGGTTGACTACACTTTCCTTCCAGAATGGTGTAAGTGTTGTGCAAATAAGCAACTAAAGGACTTATGCTTCCTAATTGAATTCTGCCTGCTGCTAAATGTCTAAACAAGAAAAGCAGTTTGCTGGGTTTGGTTCTCAAGCTGGCTAGGCCAAAACTTTAAGAAGGCAACAAAACAAACAAACAAACAAACAAATCATGAAAAGGGGGTGAAAGGGAAAATATCAATCCCCTCACCCCAGTAATATAATGCCATATATAAAGTGGAATCAATCTTAATATTCACAACGTAGTCAATACCCCAGTGCTTAGCTGTCAGCAGAAACTGAAGTGAATCCCTGATAGGAAGAAAATCTTTGGACATTAAGCAACACAATTTACAAGAACTACACACTTTCAGGTTGCTAAACTAAGAATCTTTAAGATTTAATGCTTAATGTCTTATTTTATAGTCAGATAAAAATTATCTACCATTTTAAATCACAATGCTTTCTAAAAATTACTAAAAACCAACACAGAGTAAAAGTTAGTCATTTAAGATGCCTGTGGTTTACAAAAATGGAAAATACATCTTTAAAAGAATCATTCAACATTAGGAAACCATGAATACTATGCAAATGAAAAACAGAAAAAAAATAGTCTTTAAGGTTCTCGATATCTGCTGTTAATTATGGTTTTAGCATATATTTAATAGACAGCCATAACCCATCATCTTTTCTTGACTACTTTTAGGGTCAGAATAGCAACTGCAGAGTGGAAATCTGTTTAAAAGGAGGGGTAACTCTCCTACCAACTAACAATTATATGTAGTGTGCAATTATCTGTACACTTAATTTAAACACAATCGCATTGAACCTTTTAAATAGTATCACCTGGATACTGCTACATCCTGGAGTCTAACTTTCTCTTCTTTGCCTCAGCATTAAACAAACAAACAAAAAAAAACGACAACTTTATAACACTATATAGCCAACACACACACACACACAATCAACAGTAAAGCTTGTTTAATGCACTTGCTTGTTGTATACAGGGTAGATAATACCAAATGCGAACTAAAACATGTAAATTAAATCTCTAATTCCACTTGAGTTACAACTGTCACCTAGACTAAAATATCTTTAATTTTAAAAAGTCCAACAAGAAAATTAAGTTGAAATGAACTGCCAGAAATTTACCTAATATGTACTTGTAGTTTTCATTCCAGCACTTCTGCAAAAGCTGTCTTCTCATATAATCCCTGTCTTGAACACTTCAAAAATTGTTTAACCTGCATCTGTGGATCTTTTTCTACTACATAAAATACATTAAGCATATTTACAATGTAATGACTTCAAGCATAAAAAATTTACTAAAAATATTAACAAATGAAATACATTGCATATGCCTAAACTCATCATTAACCTTCCTTGATTCTTAAAAGTAATCTTCCCAACTAAGACATTCAAACATGCCACTGAAGTCTGTTCAACTGCATTTATTCTATCTGTGGAGCTGACGCTTAAGGCTGTCCAAGTAAAACAAAGTTCAGGCGATGCTTCTCCCGGTGACTTGGTCCCTGGCATCCAGTCTCCCGTTGCTCCTTTTAAAAACTGACACACAAACAAGGCAAAAGGAGCGGGAGAGGGCGGCTGGCGCTCCGGGGGCCCCCTCCCCGCCTGCAGCCAGGGGCAGCCGTCTGGGGACTGCGACCCAGCCCCATCCGCATCTACACTTCATTTTACACAAGGAATGAAATTGAGAAATCGACTCCAGATTTATTGCAGTTTTTTCTCAAGATCAGGAGGTGGGAAGGAGAGAATGATCAAAGATGGCGGTGCCCAAAAGCAGCAGCTCTCAACTGGAGAGTCGAAGGAGTAGCTCCGACCCCACCTCGGGGGTCTCCGGGCCCACTGCGGGGAGCAACGTCTTACCTGTTTTCTCTTTGATCTCACACAGGACGCTGAAGAGCGCGGGTTTCATTCTGTGACAGTTCAGGGCATGTTTCCTAAAAAGCAAATAGCAAAACACAAAGGTATTAGCATCACCTATGGAATAATATGGCGCCTTCAAGTTAGACCCAAGATTTAATTCCGGCCCCCGGCTGTGGAAAGCTCTTTTGAACCCTGGCAAGTCAACAGAAACTCAAGTTGACTAGTGAGCGACAGCCGGCAAGCTCCGGCGGCTTAAGCTGCAGCCCGAACGGAGCGCGACCCATCTGCCCGGCAGGCAGCAGCCTCGGCGACCGCAGGGCGCGAACCCGCGCGGGGAGCCTGGACACCCGGCCAGGCGGCGACCCGCGGGAGCGGACGGCGCGGAGGGGCTCCTGCGTCCGCCCTCCGCAGGGGGAGCCGGAGCGGGGCGGGCGGGCGGCCGACTGCGGCCAGAGAGCGGTGACAGCTCGGCAAAGTTTGCGAGGCGGCCCTCCCTTCCCCGAGAACTTGGCCGCCCGCGCCCGGCCCAGCCAGGGAACCGCCCATCGCCCCGCGCCCGGGCTGGGGCAGCCGCCCGGACCGCGAGGTCGTCCCGCAGCCACAGGGAGCCCAGCGCCCGGCCCCGGGCGGGAGGAGAAAGTTGCACTTCCCTCAACTGCGGCCCGGGGCCCTCGCCGGGCGACTTGCACAGGGGTCCAGGCGGGAGGTTTGAATCCGCGCGAGGGGGCCGGGCTGCCAGAGGGCCGGACGACGGGGCGGGGGGGCAGAAAAACCACAAAATCCGCGTGGCGCCAAGTCCGTCCTGGGCCCCTACAGCAACTTTCCTGACTCCCGCCCGCGTCCAGGGGCGCGGGCAAGTCCCCCGAGGCCCGGGCGGGCTGCTGGTTTTCGGAGAAAGTTCCCTGCCCGGGGCTGAGGCCCCTGCCCCGGGTGCCACCCCGGGCCGCGACTCGGCCGCGGGCCCAGCTCCCGCACACACACAAAAGATGCTTAATGAGACAACACCAACTTTGCTTGCGCCTCGTCCAAGCTCTGGTCCGTGATGGTCATGATCTGGTGGAGGATGTCGCCGATGTCCTGCTTCCTGCCGTCGCCGTCCGCCCCTTCGTGGCCGTGCGGGGGAGGCGGCAGGGCCATGCCCCCCTGCACCGAGTGGCCGGCCAGGTTCACCCCGGCCAGAGTCTGCAGCATCCTGGATTGATCGTCCATCCCGCCGCGCGCGGGCGGGAGCGGGCGGCGGCGGCGGCTGAGGCAAAGGCTGAGGCGGCGGCGGCGGCGACGAGGGAGGAGAAGAAAGAGGGGGAGGGGGAGGGGGAGGCGGCCGCGCGCTCCCCGCCCGCGCGGGGAGGGGGCGGCCCGGCCGGCGGGGCCCGCGGCTGAGGCGATGCGGACGGGTTCCCGGCTTCGGCTTCCGCCGCCGCCGAGGCTGAGGAGAAGCGGCTGGCGGAAGCGCCGGGCTCCGCGGCGGTGGCGGAGGCGGAGGCAGCGGCGCCCGCTGCTCTCACGCGGCCGCCGCGCCGCCTCCTCGCAACCGCGCGCCCCGCCGGGCGGCCCCGCTCAACTTGCTCCTCAGCTCCGGCCGAGTTGCCGGGACGCCCGCCGCCCCCCGCGCCAGCTTGCGCCCTCCCCTCCCTCGGCCGCCGCCGCAGCCTCGGCCGGGCGGTATCCGAGCCCCGGCGGCTCCGGGGGAGGGAACGGCGGCGGCGGGCGGCGGCGGAGGAGGAGGCCGGCGGGTGGGCCGAGGAGAGCGAGGGGGGCGGAGGAGGAAAGTTTGGGAGCGGGCGGGCCGGCGCGGCGGGGGCGCGAAGCCCGATGGAGGGCCCAGGCGGGCCGCGCGCCGGGCGGACAGCAGATTGATGGGGCGGGAGAAGTCGCCGCCGCCACTGCCGGAGCCACGCACCCTGCCAGCAGCCGCCGCGGACCGGGCTCGAAGGCCGCTGGGCTGAGGGATTGACAGCCTGCCAGTGCCACTCACTCACTGCGGGCCCCAGCGCCCGGGGGGAGGGGCGGGGGCGAGCGGGTGGGCGGGGGAGCGCCTTGCACGCCCCGCCCCTGGGGGCGGTGCGCGCGTTCATTGGGCCTTGCGCCTCCCGCCGCCGCAACTGGCTCCGCCCCTGGAATTCGACCCGCCCCCTCTGGCCTCTGATCCCCAGTACCCGGGAGCTCACCACCAGATCTTCACTTTTGGTCACAACCTCTTATCCCTTGGGTGGGCCGCCTGGGACCACAAACATGACCTCGCCCTGGCCCCTGCTCCCTAGTGTTAACAGCCATGGATGTGATGAGTTGTGCATAGGACACAGGGCAACTCTCTCCAAAGCCTGCCATGTGCTTCCCCAGAACACGGTGAGCTTCACGCCTCGGGTAGTGCCTGGTACCTTTTCCCGCTCTCCCTGTCAGGAGGTGGTACCCTCAGGGAGTCCGGCCGCCTGTCCCAGGCCAATCGCCTCGAGCTCAGAGCCGAGTAGGGCGGGACAGAGGCTAGAAAGGGCTGTCCCAATTGGAGCGTTTGAAATGTCCTGGGCACAGGCGGGGAGGCAGTGGCCCCGCCCCTCCGTGATCACCATAGTAACCGAGAGGGCGCTGCTCTGAGCTGGCTCCAGCGCTCTGGCCTTGCGCTGTCCCTCCAGAAGTGACCAGGTAGGGGTACAGCCGTTGTCCCGCATGTTTGAAGTCTGCGCTGAGCGCATCTTACTGCCATACACTTTCCCTTAGAAGGGGAGCATATGAAAATGTTTCAGAGAGAAGTGGATCTGGGAGGAGGCGAAAGCCCTGACATCAGGTCTCAGTCAAGGCTTACAACACCTTTACACATTGCAATTCCTGGTAATCCAGGGACTATTCCTTTGACCTTATTTGCTTTTAGCTACCTCCAGATAGACCAAAGCTGCAAAAATTAGCTCTTTATTACAAAGATATGTTTATTTAAGGGTAGACTGGATTTCACTTACCAACTTACCATGTCATTGAATGTTGATGACTCCAGCCACAGATTTTCATATGTATAACACCCCTTCTTCCATTGCATTCTGGTTACAAGTGACCAAAAGCTCACATTATTTGGGAATCTGGACTTCCACCTCTTGAGGACGATTGAGCTTTCTCTTAAGCTGATTTTCCAATCAGGGCTTCAACATATTTTCCCCATTTTAGATTCATGGAACTCACCTTAATTGGGTCCTCTGGTTAAATGGTTCTGAAAAGTCTTCTTGCTTCTTCCCCAAACTCAGTAAGCTGTCTTACCTGAAACCAAAAATAGGGGTATGAAATATGAAAAATGGCTCTTACTCTGCAGGGCTTAATGTAGGACAAGCAGTTCCTTACATGCCAGATGGATTCTTGGAATGAAGCAGGCTACTCTGTTCCAGGTTCTTTCCTTCATATGTTTGTGTACTTTTAAATACTCCCCACTGCAAAGCTAATAGCTAACCTTACAGTTAGGCAAGCTAAAATCCTTACAAACTGCACAGCTGCTGGAGAGGGAGTTCCAAACAATCCACTCTGCTTACCTCCAAAGAAGAAGCCTCCTCATGTTCATTAGTATTCCTGGCTCTTCTGTAGCCCATTTATGTGTCAAGTTTCTGATTCTCCTTTCAAGTCCCCATTACGGGTTACTCATAGTCATCATTGATTGGGCTTTCTCTATTCTTGTTTTTCAAAGCTGTCACCAAATCCTTATACATTTTTGCATAAAGGAGTAAGAGCAAGCAGCCAATCTTTCATAGCTCTCCAACGTTGACAATGTAAAACCATGGAATTCTATCTGAAAAAAATGCCTTAAAACCTAAATTTCTACTAGCTCTAAAATTCAATGAGCCCATGATTCACAATCGAGCCTCCTCCCTGCCCTCCTTCTAGGCTCATAATCTTGACTAATCAGTCATGAGGATGAGGCTAATTAGCGATGGGGATTTATGGTTATTTCTAGCTTACTCCAAACAATGAATTATGTAAGCAAAGCAACATATATAAAAATGTAAATAAAATTAAAGAAACATTTAAGCAAATAAAGACAATTGGGAACTATGGGCTATGTAAACAAACTGGAACATAAAAACATAAATTAGAATTAAGAAAACAGTTAAGCAAATGCCAGCGATTAAGAATAAAACAACTTCTTAAATGTCTAACACCCACAGCTACTTTATGGCACATGCATTTAAACCCGTGGTCATTCAGTGATGTAGAAACTTGACACCATAATTCTGCATTAAGCGACTGGATTAAATTGACCTGCTTGGGAGGATTTTCTTTTTGTTATTATCAATTTGAATTGCAATAAAAGTTAGAGGGTTCCAGCAAGGATTTCCTCACAGGCTCATTGACAACTGTTATTGATTTAAAATATAAATTCTTTTGGTTTCCAAGCCCCAGTAAACAGTGTGAACTAATTGTATGTTCTCCAAGATCTCTTGTGCTTTTGCCAGTCTCTCGTGCAGGACGTTGCGTTGTGTCTCTGCTCAGCAATATGAGTCACATGGTTGGTGCCTTCACAGATAATAGAATAGAACCTCCCTAAGTACCTGAATTCATCTTTACTGTTTCAAGGCAGTGATTATTAAAAAGTCAAGAGGAATGTAATTTACTTTAGCTGAGTGTACATTCAGGTACAGTTAACAGTGACAAAGTGGTAAAAACCAAGTAGGGACTCTCTCGTAACCACCCCCTTTCCATGAGCTTATAGTAACATCACCATTGCCTCTGTCATCAATGAAGTGATCATCACAACAGACGCCGTTATCGAGCACTCCTTCTGGGTGGGACACTGAGCTCTGTGTTCCTCTTATTTCATCTTATTTCAGTCTCAGGGCCCTATGTAGAAGAGATTATTATTAAATAAAGAAACAGAATAAGAGAAGGGGAGGAATTTAAACAATACCACAAAGCCAATAAGTAATGGACCTTGAATTCAAATCTTGATCTGTGTGGTCGAAAAGCCCACCCTGTGAAAGACTATGCAAAAAGAAGTCATTTAGTCAAGGTTACTTAATAAAAATCACAAGGCCTTAGCCGGTAAACTGTAAATTAATAAAAATAAGTAAGTAGGTACTGAACAGAAAAGAAGATAAATAACTCTACTGGAGGAATCCGACCTCATGACAGGGAAGCAGAGAAGCAGAGAAGCAGAGAAGGAAAATGAAGACCAAAGCCCAGCCAGACTGTCCCTCATGGCCATCTATGATCGCACCTCTCTGACACTTTCCGGCCATGCCTGCCTTCACTGATCTGCGTCTGCTCTAAGCTCTCTCAGAACATACCACCTATAATATAAATTACCACCATACTAGATAGTCCTGTGTTGTTTGCTCTCAATTCAGCTGTTAGTTTTCTCATCTAGTCCATAAGCATGTTAAAGGCAAGGTCTTTTGAAATGTGACTGTAACGTGATTGATTGGCTTAAAAAAAACAAAAAACAAAAACAAAAAACTTAGACATCTAAGAAAGAGTTAAACTTTCCTAGTTGTCACTTTGGGTAAACTGCCTAAATGCTTATTCCCAGACATATTTCTCTACCACCTTAGGAGTGACTCTTTACAAGTGGCCTTTACAGTTGATAGCACATATGACGAATCTTCATCTTCTGAGGACGTATTTGATTGAGCGACCGAAGGATTAGTGGCACATCAGCGTACCCTTGTACAATGAGGTCCTTAAAAGAGGATATTTATTGGAATACAGAAGTCCCCCCTAATCCACAGTTTCTTATTCCTTAGTTTCAGTTGCCCACAGTCAACTGTGGTCTAAAAATATTAAAAGGGAAAATTCCAGAAATAAATAATTCATAAGTTCTATAAATAGCATGCTATCCCACCCGGGATATGAATCGTCCCTTGTCCAGCATGTCCACCCTGTGCCTGTTAGTCCCTTAGTTGCCATAACTCAGTAGCCATCTTGGTTATCAGATCTGCTATTATTAAGATATTTCACAGTGCTTGTGCTCAAGTAACCTTTATTTTACTAAACGAGGGCCCCAAAGTGCAAGAATAGTTCAAACTTTATCATAGGTGTGCATGCATAGGAAAAAAACATCGTATGAATAGAGATTGGTACTATCCATGGTTTTAGGCACCCACTGGGGGAGCCTTGGAGTATATCTCCCACAGATAAGGGAGAACTAACTACCATCCATAATTTCTGGAAGGTTTGAGAGAAAGCCTTATCCCTTATGTTCTTTCATTCCTCATAACATCTAGGACAACACAGTCTCGTACATAGTAGGCACTTGCGGCTGACACTGTCATCCATTGCTTGCCTGTCATCCATTGGCCCACCTTCTTCCATGCTGATGAAACCCTGGTTTTATTCCAATGGCAATGTGCTCAGTCTCAGTCAAGGTCTAAGTCAAGCAAGAACATCCTGTCCCCTGCCTTCTGAGTCTGTCAGGGAGAAGGAATGACTTTCCTCATTTAAAAAATAAAACAAAACTGGTGGAGGACAGATGTGGCTCTTTTCTCTTTCCTTCTGTTTCTTTCCATCCTTGGACATAATTCTGATTCTGGAGTGGCAGCAGCAGCCATCCTGTGATAATGAGGTGACAATGTGAGGATAAAAATCAACATGGTTGGTGGTTTATCTCTGTGGTCTTCCTCTCCAAAACCCATAATCCCAGTCTACTCATGAGAAAAACATTAAGCAAGTCCTAATTGAAGGACATTCTACAAAATACCTGAGTAGTACTCCTCAAACTGTCAAGGTCATCAAAAACTAGAAACATTGAAAAATTGTCACAGCCAAGAAGAGCTAAGGAGATATGATGACTAAATGCAAATTGGTACCCTGGATCGGATTCCGGAACAGAAAAAGGACATTGGTAAAAAACTACAAAGAAAATCTGAATAAAGTATGGAATTTAATGTATTATGGTACATTAATAATAATGTATCACTGTCCCTTTTTAATTGTAATAAATATACCATATTAATGTAAGATGTTAATAATAGGGGAAACAGGGTGGTAGGTGTTGGAGAACTCTCTGTACTATTTTATTTTTTCTGTAAATATTCTAAAATAAAATATTGGAAACAAAAATAGGCATAGTAAATTGGGTAGAAAGATAGGGAGAGCCTAGGTGCTTGCAGACATTGTCGAACTTCTGAACAAAACCAGCAATGGCTTGCTCCCAGGTTTTTAGTTATGTGAACAAATTTAATCCCCATCTTAAAATTCCTGTTGGTTAGGTTTTCTATTACTTGCAGCACACTGATCTAGCACTATAAGTACTTAAATGATGGATGGATGGAAGACTAGTTTAGCACAATGTCTGGCACATAATAGAAGTTCCTATAGTTTGGTAGATGTTGTGTTATAAAAAACTTGTCTGGTCTTTGTTCTTGGCTCCTGGGAGATAACTTCTAAAAACTTTGGAATTTCCTAAGTGGTACAGGTGTCCTTGTTATTCATGAGCCCCTTGGATCACACATGAGTTTATACTAACAAGAAGATTCAGAATAGGGGCTACTTACCAGAAATACCAACACGTATTAATAATTAGAGGGCTAGGGCTTTGAGCCAGCTCATCCTCCCAGGAGGGAAAGGGAGCTGGAGATTGAATTCAATCACGTGGCCAATGAATCAATCAATCATAGCTATGTAATGAAACTCTAATAAAAACTCTAGACACCAAAATTCAGTGCAACTTCCTGGTTGGTGAGCAAATGGATGTGCCAAGAAGTTGATGTGCCCTGACACCTCTCAGGAAGAGCATGGAAACTCTGTGTTCAGGATCCTCTCACATCTTGACCTATGTGTCTCTCTACTTGACAGGGCTTGATTTATTTCCTTTATAATAAAGCTGTAATCATAAGTATAGTGCTTTTCAGAGTTCTGTGTCATTCTAGTGAATTATTGAACCTGAGGGGATCATGGGAACACCCAAATTTTGTAACCTGTTGTTCAGAGGCACAGGTAGTCTGGGGAACCCTAAACTTGGGGCGTGTGAAGTGAGGACGGTCTTATTGGGCACTGTACTAGTACTCTCTTCCTGTGCAACAAATTACCCCAGCACTTGTTGACTTAAACAACAAACATTTATTATCTTAAGAATTTGGATACAGCTTAGCTGGGTGCCTCTGACTTAGGTTCTCTCATGAGACTGTAGTCAAGGTGACAGCTGTCACCTCAAGCCTAACCAAGGGTAGGATTCACTTCGCAACACACTCACATGGTTGTTTGCAAGCCTCCGGTGCTCAGTGACTGTTGGCCAGAGACATCAGTTACTTGACCCCTGGGCTCCTCCATAGGACAGCTCGCAACATGGCAACTGGCTTCCAAATGGGTGAGGAAGACAGCAAAAGAGGGTAAGCAAGACTGCAGTTGGTGTTTGTAATCTAACCTTGGAAGTGTCATTCTAACGCTTTTGCTGTGTTCTCTTTATTAGAAGCAAGTCACTAGGTCTAACCCACATTCCAGGGGAGAGAATTAACACAGCATATAAATATCAGGAGAAAACAGTTACTGGGACAGAATGGTTGTGTTTCTCCCCCAACTCCCAAATTCACATGTTGAAGCCATAACCCTCCACATGATATAGTGTTAGGAGGTGAGGTCTTTGGGAGGTAATTAGGTTTTGATGAGATCTTGAAGGTAAAGACCCCATGAGGGAATTAGTGTCCTTGTAAAAAGAGGAAGAGGCAGCAGAGCATCCCCTCTCTGCCATGTGAGAATAAAGCATGAAAGTAGCCTTCTGCAAGCCAGGTAGAGGGCCCTTACCAGAACCCAATTATGCGGACACCCTGATCTCAAAGTACCCAGCCTCCAGAACTGTGAGAAAGGTCTGTTGTTTACACCATCAGTCTATGGTATTTTGTTATAGCAGCCCAACCTCATTAAGACAGGAGTCATCTCGAAGGCAGTCTCACACAGCCTCCATATTTAATTCCCAATGCCAAGTTGAATCATAGCACGATCCTCACCCCCTCTCTCTCACTTGCATTCCATGGGATCCACCTCTGCAGACCTTCAAGGCCCTCCTGTGCTAGTCCCGCTTTATCTCTCCAGCCTTACTTTCCACTATTCTTTTCCACACACTTGGTGTGATAATCAACCCTAATGCCCCACACTTTCTGGCCTCCTGCCTTTCGTCATACCAGTCCTTCCAATGGGAACGCATGCTTGGACCTTACCCATCTTCGAGAATGCTCTCTAACCTCTTTCACACACAGTGTCTCTCCTGATCCTCAAAATATTTAAAAGATTTTAAGACAAGTTATGTTAACTCATTTTATAGATAAGGTTCAGGAACTAACAGCTACTGATACTTACTGAGCACTTAGTTTGTGTCAGGTACTGTGCTAATGATTTCTCTTTCTTCATTTAGTTAACCCTTCATAACAACCTTATGAGTTGGGGTATTAACCTCCCCATTCATAGTTGGAGAAGCTGAGATCTAAAGATGTCAAATAAATCGACATGGTCACATGGCTGGTGAATGAACTACGATTCAAACAAAGCATCTGTCTCAGCGTACTTATGGCTAAACTTTATGTCACACTACCATTAGAGGGGTTATGTCACTTGTCCAAGGTTACATCATTACTAAGTGACAGAGTAGAATTGGTACTGGAGGCTTCTAACCTTTTTCATCATACATGTTGTTTCCCTACTGTATTATCACCTCAAGGAAGCCTTTCTAGCCCTGGCTGGTGTGGTTCAGTGGACTGAATGCTGACCTGCAAACCAAAAGATGGCAGGTTCAAATCCCAGTCAGGGCACATGCCTCAGTTGCGGGCCAGGTCCACAGTTGGGGACATATGAGAAGCAACCAAACGACAATTCTTGCACCGATATTTCTCTCCCTCTCTTTCTCCCTCCCTTCCCCTCAAATAAATAAATAAAATCTTTTTTAAAAAAAAGAAAAGAAAGAAAGAAAGAAAGAAAGAAAGAAAGAAAGAAAGAAAGAAAGAAAAGAAAGTCTTTCTAAGACCCAAAAGGAAATAAATGCTTCTTTTATGAGTCCCCAATATCTATTGGGTTCTTATCAATGTGTACCTTTTTAAATTATAGTAAAATATACACAACAACATTCAAACCATTTTTGAGTGTGCAGTTCAATGGCATTAAGCGCATTTTCATTGGTGTGCAAACATCACCACCAGCCACTCTAGAACTTTCCTCATCTTCCCAAACTGAAACTCTGTATCCATTAAAATAGTAACTCTCCATTTGTCCTTCCCCTAGCCCCCGACAATCACCATTCTATTTTCTGTCTCTATAAATTTAACTAATCTAGGTGTCTCATGTAAGTGGAGTCATAGAGTACTTGTCTTTTTATGATGGGCTTATTTCACTTAGCATATCTTCAGGGTTCATCCATACTGTAGCATGTGTCGGAATTTCCTTCCTTTTTTTTATTTTAAGGTTTTATTTATTTATTTATTTTTAGAGAAAGAGAGGGAGAGAAACATCAATGTGTGGTTGCCTCTCACACACCCACAACCAGGGACCCAGCCTGCAACTCTGACAGAGAATCAAAACTGACGATCTTTTGGTTCATAGGCCGGTACTCAATCCACTGAGCCACGCCAACCAGGATGGAATTTTCTTCCTTTTTAAGGCTGAACAATATTCTATTATATGTATGTACTACAACATTTTGTTTATTCATTCATCCGTTAATGGACATGGGTTCCTTCCACGTTTTAGCTATTGTGAATAATACTATTGTAAACAAGGATGTTCAGGTGTTTGAGTTCTTGCTCTTAATTCTTTTGGGTATATATCCAAACGTCAAATTGCTGGATCATACGGAAATTCTATTTTTAATTTTTTCAGCAACTGCCTTAACCGTCTTTCATAGAGGCTGTACCATTTTATATTCTACCAAAAAGTGCAAAAGGGTAAATGCGTATCTTTTAACATAGGTTCTAGAAACGTATCTTATATACTCTGCCCCTTGAAGAAGGGTTCTTTTGACATTCGACTTTATATCCTGAACAACACCTCACATATAATTGATGCTTCAAAAGTATTTTGTTTAATAAATGCGTAAATAGGGTATCAAAAAATCACTATCTTGAAACAAAGGAGTCTGCCTTTATTTGAAACATCCTAAAAACTTCAGACAAGATCCAAATAGCTGCTGAACGGTGTCCCTAGAGATATATTTTTTTAAAAGCTGGTGTATAAATCCAGAGTTCCATTTCTTAAAAACAAGTGGTCCTACAGCATATTTCTTTTTCTCTCACCAGCTTCTTGTCAACACTGGGCTCATCCCCCAGTCCTGTTTCTTTTCTAGGTTCACAATAAAACTGATTTAAAGTAAAAGTTTCTTTAAGAATTATGCTACAATATGCTGATCTGAAAATAAATTTTCTAAAATTATTTTTTTTTACCCATAAGGGGGCCGTCGAAGATTTCCTGGTGATATTATTTTCTAAGAACTTATGTGCAGGTTATAAACTTCCTTCTGTCAGAAGCAACTAGATGCTATTTTTTATTATCTTCCATTTTGAACTTCTAGGTAAGATTTTAAAGCAGCAAAAATTAAACACAAAAGCCCTTTTATTTTATTATTATAATTAATAACTTTGTGTTACAGGTGAACGTATTGTTGACATGTATATCGAAGATTTTATTTTTTAGAAACAAGCTCAGGGATATTTTCCTTATAATGTTCTTCCTTCTATGTTACTACTCATTCACACAATAATGTGGAAAGAGAAGAGGAGGTAAAGTAAGTTCTTCGCAAAACCAGAAGCTAGATAGGCAGACAAAGAGGTTGGGTATTTTCCTAAAGTTGAGTTTTATAACAAAATCCTCTCTTAGATAGTTGCCCAGCACAAGGTCCCATTTTTCTCTTGAACCTCACACCTACGCCACATTCCCTCCATACAGCTCAACCCCCGGCCTTAGTTCATTGGACCAGGGACGAACACTTGACCAGGACTAAACCAGTCTCTCTTCTGGGGGCTGGCCCTTGCACCAGGAAAACAGTGAGTTGTTTGCTGGCGGCTTGAATTGAGGACATCTGATCCACAGACCTCTGGGACAGACATGTTTAATCAACTGCACAGGTAGAAGCAGAGAAAACACTTGTAAACTGAACACTCACAGAAAGAAGAAACAGTGCAGCCTAGAAAGGTGTGGAAGTCGGGGAGAGGGTGGGCAGGTAGCTAGACAGCTCCCAGGGTTCCGAAGGCTTTCTAGTTTCTGCTTCCCACGGTGGCTGGCAGTTACTCTAGATAGAGCTCCTCGGTCTTCACTGGACCACCATTACCTGGTTCCTGGCAGATGGCTTCCTTTTGAATCCCGTGTACAGCTGTGACAGCAATTAGGGAAGGCGGTGAAGCTCAAGGATGAAGCCGGTTGGGGTGTGACCAGGGAAGTCCTGGGGAACCTGGGTGAGAAGAGTTGGAGAAAGGCAGTGGCAGAGAGACGCTGAGGAGAGAACTAAAGTTCTGAGGAGAGGGTGACAAGTTCAGCTGTGCACATGTTAAGCCTGTGGAGCCTGCAGAAAAATGGGGGGCCATGTCTGGGGGACAGTGGTAGGTCTAAAACTCAGGAGAGAGGTCTGGACTAGAAAGGGAGGTTTTGGAATTATTAATATCTCAGTGGTATTAGCAGCCATGACAGTGAATGAGTTCACACAGAAAGAGTATGAGACATGAGAAAAATGAGTTTCCCTGACAGCACCTATAATTAAGGGATAGATGAGGAAAAAATGAGCCAAAAAATAGACTTAGGGGTGGGAGAAAGACTAGGAAAGCACGGCAGCACCGAAACCAAGAGTGTTTGAAGAAAAAGAGAGTGGTCAATAGTGCAACTGAGTTATGGGCTAAAGGGTGTGCATTAAATTTAATAAGATGAGCGTTGGCTCCCCAGTGAAAACCGTTTTAGTGGAGTTGGGGATGTGTGGCAGAAGCTCCATGAGGTTGACAAGGGAACGAATGGTAGGGAGGACTGCAGGCTGGCGGTAGACAGTTCTCTGAGAAATTTGGTTGTCAAGCAGAAGAGAGAAAGGGGACAGGAGCTGGAAGGCCATGTGGAGTTGGGGATGCCTAGGTGATCTGAGAGACACTGGAGAAGGTTGAGATGCCTCAGAGGCAGAAGCTCATTGTAAAAGTGGAAAGGTGTACCCCCGGTGAGTGAGGATGAGATCCATGCCTGGGATGCTGATGCCCTTGGTGGCAATTCCCATGGGAGAGAGGGGAGGAACGCAGGAAGGGGTATAGAGTGACCGTGAGCTTAGATGTAGACAAATCACTGCCTCAGTTAACCCCACAGGGATCCTTGGAACTAGAATGGCTGGTCAGAGTTGTCCCAGTTTGGGCCCAGGCTGGGCATTTATCAGTCATAGGATGCCAGCTACTCTTCCAGAAAAGGGTATGACCTTGGGCGAGGTGGTTCTCCTTAGCTGAAGCAATCTCTATAGAGGCTCAGCAGCTAAAGGCTGGATGGCACTCCCAGCAGTCAGGGCCACGGACCCTTCAGAGACAGGGGATCCAGGGGCACAACACAGAGTGCCCCACCTCCTTCTCCTTTATAAAAAGAATTTAGTAACATTTAAGCTCCTTGGCCCCATTTAAAAAAATTTTTTTATTTGTACTTATTTTTAGAGAAAGGACAAGGGAGGGAGAAAGAGGGGGAGAGAAACATCAATTGGTTGTCTCCCAGCTGGGGGCCTGGCCCACAGCCCAGGCACATTCCCTGACTGGGAACTGAACCAGTGACCTTTTGATTCACAGAGCGGCACTCAATCCACTGAGCCACACCAGCCAGGGCTCCTTGGCCCCATTTTCAATTCCTTTCACCTTCTGGCCTCTGCCTACCACTCTAGGTTTCTCTCCTACCTTCTACTACAACCCTACTCCTCATTCTTTGATCCATCCCTCCATGCCGTGGTCTGATGATTCTGATCTTATCCTATTCCACCTTCAGAATCCTTCTCAGATGTTCTATTTCTGGGAACACTTCCCCTGATTCTCGTAGATAAGAGTAAATCTCTCCCTTGTCTCTCCCCCCTTGTATGTAGTTCTACTTTTGCTCTTAATCCTCCTGTGTCGTCAGTCATCTCTGTCCCCAAGTGGGCTGAGCAGTCTGAGTGCAGGGACAGGGTGCAGGGCTGAGCTATCTGAGTGTACGAATGATCTCAGTGTCCGCAGCCCTATGTGCTGGGTATAGAGGGGGAACTGAGTGACCTTTAGTTAAATAAATATGTGAATGCATTCATGAATAGATGAATGAATTAATGAGTTGGCAGAGCTTGACCTCAGTGTGCTGACTAGTTTGGAGGCTGGTGCCAAGGAGGATAATGACCAACGGGCATGGCAAGGAGTCCCGTTCACTCATCTGTGTTGATAGCCAAGGGGTCCTGTTTGGTGGTTGGGAGCAATAGGATTTCTAGGGAGGCAGAATTTTTAAAAAAGATTTTATTTACTTACTTTTAGAGAAAGGGGAAGGGAAGGAGAAAGAGAGGAAGGGAAACATCCGTGTGTTAGAGAAACATCAATGGGTTGCCTCCCCGGGACCAGGACAGTAACCCAGGCATGTGACCTGACCAGGAATCAAACCAGTGACCTTTCACTTTGGGGGATGATGCCCACCCAACTGAGCCACACTGGTCAGGGCAGGAGGCAGAATTTTTATTCCAAGGAGGAAGAGGATAGGGAAAGGAGAAGGATGGGAAGCTATTCTATCTCAGTGGAAGGAAGACATCAGCTACCGTCTATGAGTACAAAGATAGGTTCTAGCCATGTAGAGTCCCAGAGTAGTCCAGGGCTGGCTGAGTGAGCAGCCAGGGTCAGAGCCTTGGTCTGAGGGTATAATCTGTACTTCTTGGGAGATGACAGCAGGAGGACAGACAGGTTCAGAGCTCCCCCAGGCCCACTGTGGGCTGGGCTCAAGGAGAAGACAAATCCTAGATTCATTAAGAACTTCTGAGTCTGGGACTGGATGCTTCTGAGCCTCCTTCAGGTGGGGTTTCTTTCTTTACCACTTAGATCCACAAATACTTGTTGTGCTCAAGCGTTTTCTTATTTAATCCTTACCGCACCCTTTACTATGTATTATTACATTATACAGGGTGGGGCAAAACTGTAGGTATACAGTTGTGAGTATGCGAAACACAGTTTATTCTTGTATTATTATTTATTATTGTATTATTTTCCATATGAACAACCGTAAACCTAATTTTCCCCACCCTGTGCATATATATAATACATTATATATTAATTTATTAAACACTGATGCAGAGCTGACCACATGCCAGGCAACGTTCTTAGCATTTTATAAATATTAATACATTTAGTGTTCATAACAACCCTGTGAGGTCAAAGGTACTTTTGCCCTGCTTTACAGTTGAGGAAACGGAGGCACAGGAATTAGGGTTACATAGCTAGCAGGTAAATGACTGTTTGCATTTCACATGACAGAGAGGTTTACTCATGTATTCATTCATCAAGTAGTTATTGACAGCTCCTTGGGACAAGGCCCTCTGCTAGGCAGTAGCATTTACAATGCTACACAGGACGGGGTAAGTCCTAGCTCTCAAGATGCTCTCGGTGTTGGCTCCTGAGTTCCATCCTGCTAAGGCGGGGTGACTGCAATTGTTCTCCATGCTTCCTGCTAATCTGTCTGGAAATTCTTCATTTTTAAGCTACCTAGAGGCTAGAGATAACATCCGCCTGCCCTCTCACCTGCTTCTCTGGCAAGTACTTGACTCATCTGTACCCAACTGGCTCTAGTAAGAAGAGAACAAAGCCCCATTCCTAGAAGTGAGTGGAATGCTCGGGTTCCCTTCATGCCGTCGTCCGTACCATCTCCTCCACCTGAATGCCGTCTCCAATGATTCATCATTTCTGCAAACTTCAGCAATAACAGGTCTCAAGATAGCTTCTTTGAGTGTCCCCAGCCCCATTATGACACCACATTTAATGAATGCTTCCTGAGGACATTTTCTTATTTCATTTTTGCAACAATCCTATGAGAAAGATCTTATCATCTCTGTATTACAGATAAGAAAACAGGGGCTCAACAAAATGAAGAGCTTGCCCAAGGTCACACAGCTAGTAAGCAGCAGAGCGGAGATTTGAACCTATGTCTGTCTGACTCTAAATACCAAGCGAGGTTTTTGTCTTTTTTCTATTCTCTTTATTTTATTGCATTAGAAATTTATTTCCTTCACATATACAGAATATAAAACCTATCTTCACAATGAATTATGCCTCTCTGCTCTCATTTTTTCACACAAAAATTAATGGCCACTTCCTGAAAAAAACTGAAATAAATCCAGAGGCCCACACCCTTAACCAGGGTGCTACACTGCTGCTACTCCAGCTTTTGTTTCTGGAATCCTTGGATAGTCAACATGTATTCCACAATTATGCAGTTGCTTACGGTCTTCAGTTGTTTCATGTGTGAATTTCTTGTTTGCTCAGCTTGATTTTTATCCCCTGTGATGCACACAGTAAATGCATAATAAATGTTTGTTGAATGAATGGATTTTACATGTATCTTGCTGAAATATACGCAGCTCTGTTTGATTCACTAGAGTGGCATACCCGAACAAGAAATAATTTTTCTTAATGTGTCCCTTATAAATTGAACCTGACTATATTTGATTAATTCCACATCATGCATTTTTATTGCACCAATCACTCTGGTATCAGGTCATATTTATTTTAAAAACAGATTCACAAAGGGTGCAGGACTGGAGTGACAGTGTAAATATGTTAATAATAAAAATAATACTAAAGATATTTTACTGGAAACTCTCACATGCTAATGATGAGTAAGTGCATTCTACAGAAATATGTTTGATTTACAATGCAATTAATTTCAAAAAGAATCAGATCCTATACCATATCTTGAATACTCAGATAATGAAAACTAAAAATGAATATTGAGGTCATAAAATCAGAGAAACAAAAATCACCTTAAAGACCTTTAGCATTCTGTTAGAACAATAGCCCAATCACTGAAAATGGTGCCATTGTCAGATCAACTGCGTCCAGATTAGGAAGATCCTCCCGGGGAGCTGCGGAGATTTTGCACTGCACAGAGCACTCGTGCACCCTGTACAGCCCTCACGATGCAAAACAGCATGTATTATCCAGAGACCGAAGAGCCCTGGCACCTTCAATCATGCAACGAAAGGCTTTGGGGGTTTCTTGTTCAGGAGGAAGCAAAGTCTTTCATGTCAACTCGCATTGTGGGATGTGTGAGCATTTCCATAGTTAGGGATTTGGCCCCGTCTTAGGATCCAGCTAAAAAACAAATGCATTCTCATACCCTATTCAAACTGCAAGAAATAAGAAATGTGCTTCATTTGGTATTTCATCACTCAACTCAGACGTTGTAAGAAAGCGTGCATTCTTATGCACACTTTGGGGAAAGATGCCCATTTTTGTAATAGGATTTATAAAGTTGACTCTGCCCGCTTTGTATCCAGGAGAGGAAGAAGCAGATGTCGCCGAGGGATCACACACCACGGGGATCTTCACGGCAGTGCAAAATGGTTGTGATTTCCCCTCATTTATTAAGGACAGATCTGCTGTGTTGTAGCAGACACCAGCCTTGTAGGCTAGAACTATTTGGCTTATTAACCAAATCTTATGGACAACTTTGATTCAAAAAATAACATTTTAATTACAAAAAGAGAGAGAGAGAGAGAGAGATGCTGGCTTGAGATAATACATTTTTCTGTTTCTCTGGCAGTAATTGTGCATTTAAAAAGAAATGTAGAATGAATTATCACAATTTTCATTAAAAAAATACAACAATGCCAAAACAAATAGAGACTAAACTGAGCCTTTAAAAAAATTTCACAGCATAGTAGCCAAATTATATACACCGAGGAGCAGAATCAGGGAGAAGAAAGTAACAGAAAATACCACATAAGAGCTTTTTGTTATAGGCCTTTTAGTACTATTTTACCTTTAATCTCCAGGCACAATTACCTTGAGAAAAATTAAATTTTAATTTAGAAATGAAATAACATAGTAATTTATATCAAAGGAGAAAAAAATGAAACAAAATACAGCATTGGAAAACTTGTTGATGATGTTTAAATGTTTTGTGGTTTACCACCAACCCCTTCCGGTGAAAAACCACCTTACTCTGGGTATTCTATTAAGGACCTGAAAAGAGGAAGAGGGAGATGACTATTTCTACTCAAGAACGTCTGTCTTTCCAGGGGACGTTTAATATGCAGTGATTAACACAGCTTCTTCCTGTTTAACCTTCTCTCCCACCTGGTCTTCACAAGGTCTTTGCATGGGACAGACAGGTGTACCGTGATTAAGAGGCGGAGCTTTGGGCGCACTGAGTGTAAATCCCCACTCTGCAGGTGATCATGAACAATTTACTTCTCTAAGCCTCAGTTCCTCGTCTTTGAAGTGGGTATAATTATAGTAGCTATTTCTTAGGGTTAGTGTGAGTATGGAAGGAGATGGTGCATCCAAAAACTAATTTAAGTATTCCATAATTGTGAGGGGGAAATGCTAAGCCAAGCTTTAAGCTCCTATTCCATTTTTATAGCATGTTGTATGTATGCAGCAAATCCAAACCACTCCATTTTTTGATGATAATGAAGTTCTGTTCTTTATTCCCCTTCTCCTTTCCAGAGTGTCCTCCGCAGGCATTGTTTCCTTTGTCCTCTAAGCAGCATGCTTCTTCCATGCTGCCTTCTGGCTCCTGAAAGGTAATTTGCAATGGCCAGCATGACCAATGTGTTCCCCAGAATTGAAAACATGGAAGAATTAACACCAAACGTGTTCCTGCTTTTTCAGTTTTTAATGACCTTGCCAGTTCAGAGAACCAATTTGCTTTTTCCCAGTGTGGGTCAAAACATTAAACTGAATTGTCCGTAGGTTGTCACAGCTGAGTTGTCTGATTTCCCCACTCCCATCCCCACCAGGAAGGAGGGGCAGGCCAGGCTGGGGCAAGTCCCATGGGGCTGTGGTGGAGCTCTGGCTACGGCTGGGTTTTTGTGTGTGAGGTGGAGAGCAGAGTAAGATTAGAAGAGCAAGTCTAAAAGGGGTTGTCCTTAGAACGGGCTAGTGAGAAGCTGGGAGGAAAAAAGCAGAGGAGAAAGGGCAAACAGGAAAGACGGGTCTGCCTTGGGGACAGTGACAATGAGTGTGCTTGCTTACTGTCTTTAGCTTGTGCAGCACCAGCTGGAGGGTGGGAAATGTTCTTTAAAGGGTATGAGAGTGGGAAGACGGGCTCTAAACCACGGTTACATCAGGGCATGGAAAAGAAGCTCATCTGTTACAGTGCAGAGTTGTGATTAAGACACCAAGCTCAGGGGGTTCAAATCCAGCTCTGCCCTAGCCAGCTGCGATTTGAGGCAGATTACTGCTGCTCCACTCCAAACCGCAGCTTCCTCATTTGTAAAATGGGAATCATTTGAATATTTACCTATAAGAGCAATGATAAGGATTCAAAGACATCATGCTTAAAAAGAACTTCAGTAAGGATTTATTGTTCTTTAGATAGCTACATTTCTGCTCAAACATTACTAATCAGTGGGCCACCCCTTACATAAAATTGTAACTTGTACTGGCACTTCCTGTTTTACAGGGTGGGGCAAAAGTATGTTTATTGTTGTTCATATGGAAAATGATACAATAAATAATAAATAACAATACAAGAATAAACTCTGTGTTTCACATACAACCATAAGCTTACTTTTGCCCCACCCTGTATATATCTTCATAGCTCATACCAATCACTTATTTTCAGTATTACTTATAAATATTTTCAATATTGTCATTCTCCCTCCATTAGAATGTAAGTTCCATGATGAGAGGATTTTTGTCTGTTTTGTTCGTTGGTTCTATCCACAGCACCTAGACACAGTGCCTGACCATGTGGTCAATAACTTTAGTGGTTGAATAAATGTGTTGGCCAACACTGTAATAACCATTCCTGGGTCAGGAACTCTTGCAACCCCTGGGCCAGGGAAGCAGAGAAAGCAAATACAAAAATCTCTAGGTAGCTAATCATGTGCAAAACTTTCACTGGGTTTTGGTGAAGCTTTCATACTGAGTCTTTCACATCAGTCACGCAAAACATCCTTGAATCTTTAGGGCAAAGGTTAAGGAGAAAGGACAGAGATCATGGCCAGCTGCGATCTGAGCTAGGGAAGGGACTTGGTCACACTGCAGACCCTGGGAGGGGAGCCTGGGACACAAAGTCTGGGAATCCAGATGCACTAAGGTGGAGGTCATGGAACTGTTTCTGTGACTAGGGAGGAGAGCAGGTTTTCATTTTTAAAGTGTATAGTCTTATCTATTTTATGATTACACAAGTAATATTGGGCTATGTTTTGTCTGGAATATTTTCCCAAAAATAGACATAAAGCCCAAGTCTTCCCTGAGCATACCTCTGAACCCCTAGGCGCAGACACTCCAGTCGTTTGTGAATGTCTACAGGCCTGTGCCAAATCATTGACAGAATGTCTATGGATAGATGTATGCATACATATGTGTCTGTATTTTTCAAAACATAGATGCTATCATACTCTATATGCTACTTTTCAAGTATTTCAGGATTTTCAAATCCTGTAATATGTGATTTATGGCCCTCTGTGTAAATTCCTAGAGATTTAGCTCAGTTTTTAATGGCAGCAAGAACTTTTAAGTTGGTGATGAACAATTTCTAAAATAATGCTTAACAGAATTTATTTTTTAGAATAGCTTTAGATTTATAGAACAATTGAGAAGATAGTACAGAGTTCCCATATGCCCTGCCCTGCACCAAGCATCTCCTATTATTGTCTTACATCACCATAGGACATTGTTACAATCAATGTACAAACTAAAGTTTAGCTGGGTTAGTTCATTAGTAAATGGTTCTGTTTATTAACTAAAGTCTATAGTTTAGTTAATTCAGGAAATTCAGATTTCCTTTACTTAATGTCTTCTTCTGGTACAGGATCCCACCCAGAATACCACATCACATTGGATAGCTGTGTGTCTTTAGGTTCCTCTTGACAGGGACAGTTTTTCAGACTGCCTCTGATTCTTGATGATCTTGACAGTTTGAGGAGTACCAGTGAAGTCTTTCATAGGATGCCCCTCAGTTGGGATTTATCTGATGTTTCCTTCACCACTAGACTGGGGTTATAGCCTTTGGGGAGTAAGACCACAGAGGTAAAGTGCCATTGTCATCACATTATATCAAAAGTACATACTAAGCCCTGGCCAGGTAGCTCAGTTGGTTAGAATGTCATCCCGATATGCCAGCGTTGCAGCTTTGATCCCTGGTCAGGGCACATACAAGAAGTAACCAATGAATGCATAAGTAAGTGGAACAACAAACCAATGCTTCTCTCTCTCTCTCTCTCTCTCTCTCTCTCTCTCTCTCTCTCTCTGTGTGTGTGTGTCTTCCAAATCAGTAAATTTAAAAAAAAAGAAATGTTTTTTTAAAAAGTACATACTACAACATGACTTATTACTATTGATATTATCCTTGATCACCTGGCTGAGGTACTGGATATTTATTTTGTACTTTGAATTATAATCTAATACTACTTTATTTTGTTGCTCAAAATTTTCAGCTTGGGCCATTGACTTTCCATTGCGTGCCTTTGACATACCCCCATCAGTCTAGGTTTGTTTGTTTTTTCAGCCCCTTCCTTACTTTTTGGCAGGACAGGATGCTTCAGACTTATCTTTATTTCCTGCCCCAGTCCTAGAGTCAGCCATCTCCAAGGAATCCTGGTTCCTTTCACTGGAGAGTAGTATAAGAAACCGAGATCTTGGCGCTAGGTATGTTTTTATGGTAAGCAAATTTATTTTTCCAAAAAACAGATGTCTATGGACTTTATTTGTTATTCAAAATAAAAATTATTAATTCAAAATCACTATTATTGAGTCTAAAGGACAAACATATTTCAAAAACATATCCACTTTATTGTGAAAAGAATGTTAAAATCTAAATATCTTTGAGAGGCAGATTTTCATCTTTCACAGCCTATATGTAGAACATTTTAGAACTCACAAAATGTCATCACATGACCCTGCCAGGTAGATGTTATCGTTTCTACTCTATAAATGGCGAAACTGAGGCAGCAAGCCGTGATGTGACTCTATCAGTGTCACAAAGCAGAGCTGAAGCTAGAATTAGTTTGTTCCATTCAAAGCAAAATTTTGTTTTAGATTTTGGCAAAGAACTGAGAAATACAAAGATGAATAACTTACAGCTCCCTCCCTTATTTCCTAGTACCTCTTTCTTCAGTATAATCTCTAGATTTTCCTGGAAATCGTACACTCTCTTCAGTGCTTAGACAGAACATGTCCTCCCAGGTGAAGCAAGTTCTAAGACTTCCCCTTAACTACTCCTCCCTCATCGTCGGTACCTCTGCTATATAAAACCAGAGATTAGTTCTTAGGCTATTTCCCAAAACCAGACCAGGGGCTCAAACTCAAGTACCATAAGGCCTGGCAGGTTTTGCAAATGAGTGCAGCAAGCTACAGAGTATTTCAATGAATGGCGGCTGCCACCTGGCCTTTATCACATCCGCCACCCAGCAGGCCGGTGGCCACCACTCACCTGATTGCTGACTGCCAGGCTGTGGACCCAGTTCTGCCACATCTTGCCGATTTTCCCAGAGTAGCTGAAAAGGCCGCCAGCAGGTCAAAACTGTGTGGACTGGCCTCAGCCTTCAGGGCACCCCTTTTCGTTTTTGATTTTTTTTTCTTCCGAGTTAGTGTTTGCCCATCATTGTCGCAGGCGCTGTTTTTGCTCAGTCATTTGGGTGACAGTATTCACATATTCTTTCAACAACCATTTACCTCATTTACTTTTCACCCAGGAAATATTTCTCGCGCACATATTACAATTGTTCCGGACCATCAATGCAGAGATAATTACTCTCACAAGGGTCACCGACACGTGGGATGGAGTGTGTTAACGTAGGACAGATTATCAAGTGATCATCCTCATTCACCGTAATACAAATATTTGGTGAGCAGCTACAGTTTTGTCCCTTACTATGCCGGTCATCAGGGATGCTATGACTGAACCACGTCCCTGCCTCAGGTTACCTCTAGGTTAGTAAATCATCCCCCAATGAGGTGGACGAGGTGGGAAAATAATGCAATCACAGGAAAGATTCAAAAGAATACTATCTGGAGACCGAGACATCTTCTTAGAGTAAGGCCAGCTTTTGCTTCCCTGGCTTGTATAAATTCCAGCACAGGTCACATGCACATGTGGATGTTTAATAAAAGCTCTTTGAAGGTGATGATAATGAATTGAGATATGGAAAACCTGAACCCCTTCTCTAGGAGTGTGGCTCAGGAGGTGGAATGCTTTAGAAACAGTCCCTGTGAGAAAAGACGAAAGGAATTGGGGTTACTAATACAGTATCATGGAGAAAAGAAGGTTAAGGAGAATTTAATAGCCATCTTCAAATATCTAAAGGGATATTGCTCATGTGTTTTCAACATCAGCTCTTGTCTACTAAGGACAGGACATGAGGGAATTATCTTAAATGGGAGCAGGAGGGACTTAGATTAGATGTCAATGGGGGGGGGGGGCGGAAACCCAGCTGAAAGGGTTGTGAGATGCTGGAAGGCAACGCGATTTAGAGAAAGACATGGTTATTTTAGGAACAGGGGCTGCCGGTTATTACTGGAAAAAGTGTAGAGCTTCGGGCTTCCAAATCAGCCAGTTATTAGTTGTATGGTCCTGAAAAAGTGACTTCACCTTGTTGAGACTCAGTTTCCTCCTTTGTTAAATGGGGATAATAACAGTATCAATTTATTGGATTGTTGTGAGGGTTAAATCAAATTAGGTGTATAAAGCCACTGGGCATATCTGTGCCAGGCATGGAATAATGCTCAGTGATGGATGCCACTCGTTGCTGGTAATCAGCTACCGTCCGACCTGGAAAAACAAAACAAAACAAAACAAAACAATGCCCTCTGCACATAAACATAGCCCTTTTCAGAGGTATCACACAAACACACAAATACTGCTGAGTACTGTGGGACTTACAGTCTCACTGAAAACAAATGATATGAACACTCGACGTGAAATAAACGTAAGATTAAAATAACAGAGTTAGCAGCTGTGAAGTGTTAAAAAGCATGGAGTCAGTAAAATATGTGAACACTTAGAGCAGTGCCTGGCACCTAGGAATTGTTTGCCCTTCATAGAGAAAAACCACAGTGCAAGGTGAGGTCAATTTTTAAGTGAAAGTTTCAAAAAAAGACCTGTAGGGGTGCTCAGCTGGGAGAAATTGCTCCAAATTAGTGCGGGTCAAACAAATAGGTGGATAAGATTTGAAAGCACGGATCTGTAAATGCACTCCACCAGAAGACTCTTGGTTGTCTCAGGCGGTGGTCAACTATTCACTATTGGGGATATCATAAGCTTTTATTCTTAACACATTTGCAGGCACTAATGCCCTAATTGTCAGCTTTGAAGAAAGACAGTTACTTGTTTCTGATATTCTGAATACACCCAAGAAACAATCCTCTGCATTGTGATTGTAGTCTATAAGCTTTACTTCATAACAATTATAACCCTGCAGCACATTTAACTTACTAATATTTATTGAAATATTTTTAGCTGCAAAAACATTTTATGTTCACTATTATTTATTAATGCCCTGTTTTAAAATATTACACATAAAATTTATTCCAGTGCACATTAGTAAATAAATTATGCTTGTAATTTCTAATGCATTTTTAATTATAAATTTATCCATGTCTACCTTTATTTATGATAGTGGTGTCTCACTGTTGAACATACTGTATATTAATGGAGACACTGCTAATTATGTATTCTTAGAAGTTGCATTCCACAAAACATACGAGTCTGGTTTTTTACATCCTAAGTCCTGTTAACATCAATTAATTTAAGAGTCGACACACACAGTACTAGCTACCTTTAAAGCAAGAAAAGATACTATTAAAAAAATGGTTACAGGGCCTGGATTTGGGGCAGGGAGTACATTTATGTAGTCAGAGAGATGGTAAATCCAGCCAGATGTTTCATTTTCACCCCAAGTGTCTAAAAAGGGATATTCACCAGAAATGATATTCAGCACAAAAACACAATAGAACAAAGCTCAGTGAATCTCTGCGGATCCCCCAGAACTGATCTGTACTTAAATAGTATCAGCAAAGTGTTATGTTTAAGATTTTCTGGTTGGTTAATTTTGTGCTTCCTTTGCACCCACCAGCTCACCTCACTAAAAGTAATACATTTGCTTTAAAAAATTCTTTACATTGAAATATTATTTTAATTTGAAAAAATATTATATTGCTCTGAAATTCTATACTTCTTGGGGGCTTCTTTAAAAGAATTTGAATGGATTTTTGACACCTGATTTACTGTTGTCCTGGAATTGCTTCACACCATAGTAGTATAAATGCCTGTGTTTTCCCTATGGGAGGGAAAATACATTTCAAAAGTAGAGAAAACCAAAATTGGGAAAATAGCAAGGAAACATATTCGGTCACATAAAATATTAAGAACACACATTTGTGGGGAAACTCAAAGGCAGCTCCATTTTCCCACAGCTCTGGTGGGGCTTGGAAGAGTGTTACTCCCATCTTATTATGTTTACTCTCAGCTCGTTGTCATGGGTTTAGCAAAGTGATATTTTCCACGTGCAAATTCAGCTTATATAAAATGCGATTTCCAATTGCTTCATTTCGAGTGCATGTTTTGAGCAGCTTTTCATTTAACATGCATTTTACCAAGTGTTTATAGTATTTTAAGCTCTTAGTAGATAAAAAGAAATAAGAAACATCCCTTTTCTTATGTCCTGTCAGGGAGGCCGATGCATATTGAAAGAACAACAGAAAATGTGAGAAATGTTGAACACAGAGAATGAAGCTCTTTGGTGGCCTATTAGGAAGACGTGATCTGGGAAAGCTTCCAGGAGGAAGCAATATATGCATTGGGTCTTCAAGAATAAAAATAATATATTTAGGAAATGATTAAAATGGCATATATATGTGTATACATATATACAATAAAAACATTTTTAAAGAGTGCATTGGGGCTGCCCTGACTGGTGTGGCTCAGTGGGTTGGGCATCATCTTGAAAACCAAAAGGTCACCGGTTCAATTCTCAGGCAGGGAACCTGCCTGAGTTGCAGTCCAGGTACCTGGAAGGGGGCATGTGAGAGGCAAGTGATCCATGTTTCTCTCTTCCCCCTTCTCTAAAAATAAAATCTTTTAAGAAATAAATAAAAAGCACACTGGGGCTTATTCTTTTATCACATTGCCACTGTTACGTAGAAAACTAAGATAGCCACCAGAGAGGCCATAAGAAGAAATTCAAGGTGCCCTGGCCAGCATTTCAGGGGTCTTCGACCTTTCAACCCATACTAGCTGCCATGCGACTGAATGGCAAACTTGGCAGAAGAGCTGCAACGGGTGTCTGTCGAGCAAGGTTGAGTGCCAGGTGCAGGCTGAGAAGCCCCAGGGCCCCCCCACTCACCAGAAGCCTAGCTTGGGGGTTGGGAAAAGCAGCAGCACAGGGATTGAGGGTTATTTTGCATATCAATAACAGCAGGCTAGCTTCATAGCCTTCCAGGAGCCAGGGAGATGGGCATGACTTTGGTCATGTAGCTGGGAGCCAGCTCCCCCCAAGTTACGGTGCCTGCACAAGAGTTTGGAGGTGGTTCGCTCCACACCAGCAGGCTATGCCTGCCGGGACTAACTATGGCAGCCAAGAAAGGTAGAGAATACGGGAGTGCTAGCAGGTGTACCCGATTGTGGGAGGAGTCAGAAATGTGGTTATGGGGGAGGTTCCAGGCTGGAATTTAAACAAAAAGGTAGGCCGCCATGTGGAATGGGGCATGGAGACAACGCAGGACCATGCAGAGCGAAAAGTGGTGAAAGGAACCTTACTGGTGGGTTATAAGGCCATGCCACATGGTTTTGGATTAAGAACTGGAGATCGTGGTGACACAGCTGATGGTGCTGGGAACTGTGGGAGACCTGTACAACCAAGCATGGGTTACTGGGTGGGACCAGCAGAAGTGAGCTGTGGGCTTGTTTTTTTCTTCTGGAAGGTGGTACTTCTGGCTGGCATGCTCTGAGACTGGCCTGACTGGGCAAAGGCGGGGAGGCAGGACAGTGTGTTTGTGGGTGTAGCTTTATTTCTAAGGGGAGAGAGATTTAACGGTAGAATTCCACCATTTTTCTAAACCTGTATGACTTTTAATTAAATAGTTCCTTTCCTTTTTACCAAACTCTGGCATTAAGAGCTGCAATTTCTACCAGCGGGCAAAGAATCATAGTACAAAAAGAACCAGTGTGTGTGTGGGCGGGGGTTTCTGTAACAGTATCTGGTGCCCAGTGTGGGGCTAATAACTGCCCGTGGCAGACCGACCCCCTCAGGAGTGGCAGAGTGAGACTGGAATTTTCCCAGTCTCTGAGAGTTTCTCTGTACCCTTCAGGAGGGCATCGGTTGCCTAATCACGCCTGGAAGGTAAAAAGGAAATAGATCTGGGCAGGGATTGGAGAAGTGAGATGCTTTGGCTGAAAATTTGTTTCTGAGCACTGTCTTGGAGTAATGGAGCCGTGGATAATAGTTTGGTTGATGGGCTGCTTCCAGGTTGCTCTGCTTTGCTGGCTTACGGGACTACCCACCAACCACAAAATCTTGAGAAATAATACATGGTTGTTGTTTTAAGTCACTAAATAAAACGCGGCGGGAAAAGAAAAGGAGGAGAAGGTGGAGGGGGAGAAGGAAAGGAGTTACTGAGCGGAGAGGGAAAGGGCAATTGAGGTTTGAGCAGGAATTGAGGAAAGCAAAAACTTAAAGGGACTTAAATCTTGCTGCCCATCTTGGTGTGCCAGTACATAGAACTGGCATTTACAGAACACTTCTGTATGTAGGCAAGGTTCTAAGCAGTCCCCATTGAATCCTTAGAACAACCTGGATAAGGAAAATGAGATGTAGAGGAGGAAAATCACTTGTTGAAGGCCATACAGCTAGTAGGTGTCGTGCTTCTATCCATTGCCCCCATTCTAGTCCTGGGAACCAAAAGAGAAGTAAACTCTGTCCTTTACCATGGCCTCCTTGCCAAGTTGGAGCTGACATCTGTGAGACCTGATTGTCATAGGTATGCTAAGGTATTCATCCCTCTACCCTCCTGTCTATTGGAGCTTCCTGTCAGCCCCTGGCCCAGCACAGTCAGTGTCCTGTAAAAATATAATTTTCAATGTGTGTCAGCTGCTATAATCCTACCGCCATGCACCCCTGGGTTGGGAGATAGGTCATTGTATGCTTTGCTTTATAAAGTCACTTTGACTGTCTGATACAACTCCTGCTTTTTGGAGGCTAAGTCATGCAGCTGGCCCATCCCCTTTCCTCCTCATCTGCCTCCCTCCCTCATTCACAGAATGGTTTGGGGAGCACCCCAGTTTCTTTTTCATCGCACATGCAGCCATCATCCTGGGAGCTTTGATGTTCATGTGGCATCTCAGTTCCTTGACCATCTCGTCTTCAATATTTTTCTCCTCCACTTCACTTCAACCAGGACCCCACTCTCACATGACTCTTCATCTGAGGTTATCCATTGAGACGTCCATCCCTGAGGGTAACCTCCAACTTTCTGCCTTGCTCCATCAGTGACACCTGTTCCAGGACCTTTAGGCCAGTGACAGAAAGCTTTCCGGAATTCTCTAATTTACCTATCCAGCATCCATTCTGTGGTCCTTCTTATAAAGCACTCTTAGAAGCTGGGATCTTAAACACCTGTCTGGCAAAACTCCTTCTTTGGATTAAAGCCATTGTTCATTCTTTGTGTGCCTTATCTTGACTTTCCAAATTAACTATAGAAAAGTCACACAAACCATTATATTAGTATCACCATAAATTCAGTCTCCATTCTCAATGGGACCCTCGACCATGTATTTAAAATTTTACTATATTTCCCCAAGTGAAGGCTAAGCAAAGTGAAATAAAGAAACATATACAGGGAAGCAAGAGTGAAGGGAAGGAAACCAGGACTCAGATCAACGATTTGGAGAAGAAAGAAGAAATAACGATTCAACCAGAATGATGAAACAAGAATTCAAAAAAATAAGGAGAGGCTGAGGAGCCTCTGGGACAACTTTAAAACATTCCAACATCCGAATTACAGGGGTGCCAGAAGGAGAAGAGGAAGAGCAAGAAGTTGAAAACTTACTTGAAAACATAAGGAAGGAGAACTTCCCCAATCTGGTGAAGGAAATAGGCTTCCAGGAAGTCCAGGAAGCTCAGAGAGTCCCAAAGAAGTTGGACCCAAGGAAGCACATACCAAGGCTCATCATCATTACATTACCCAAGATTAAAGATAAGGAGAGAATCTTAAAAGCAGCGAGAGAAAACGGGACAGTTACCTACAAAGGAGTTCCCATAAGACTCAGCTGATTTCTCAAAAGAAACCTTACGAGCAAGAAGGGCCAGGAAAGAAGTATTCAAAGTCATGAAAGGCAAGGACCTACATCCAAGAATACTTTATCCGCCAAAGCTATCATTTAGAATGGAAGGGCCGGTAAAGTGCTTCCCAGATAATGTAAAATTAAAGGAGTTCATCATCACCAAGCCCTTATTACATGAAATGTTAAAGGGACTAGTCTAAGAAAAAGAAGATGATCAAGACCATGAACAGTAAAATGACAACAAACTCACAACTATCAACAACTGAACCTAAAAAAACAAACAAAAACACCAAACTAAGCAAACTGCTAGAACAAGAACAGAATCCCAGAAATGGAGATCACATGGAGGGTTATCAGTGGGGAGCGGGGAGGGGGAGAATGGGGAAATAGGTACAGGGAATAAGAAGCATAAATGGTAGGTACAAAATAGTGAGGGGAAGGTTAAGAATAGTTTAGAGAAATAGTGGAGAAATAGTGGAGAAACTAAAGAACTTATATGTACGACCCATGCACATGAATTAAGTGCGGGAATGCTGGTGGGGGGGCGGTGCAGGGTGGAGGGGAATAAATGAGAGAAAAAAATCGGACAACTGTAATAGCATAATCAATAAAATATACTGAAAAAATAACATTTTACTCTATTTCTCTGCACTCCAACTTGGCACAGTAACTATTTAAAATTCATAGTCAAACTTGGCTATAAGCTTCATGAGGGTAAAGTCTCTGTCTAGCTTTTCACCACTGAAATCCCCAGTGCCTTGGAAAGGCTTAATCCACAGGCACTCAATAAATACTGGCTTACTGACTAAGGTGCAGTAATAGTGGTAAGCATTTTATGTAAGTATTAGTCAATGTTAGCTATATGCTGAGCTCTATTCCATGAGAGTTATATGTATTAGCTCATTTAGACCTCACAGCAACCCAATGGGGTCAGTTAGGACTTTTGTTATTCCCATTTTACAGATAAAGAATTTGAGAGAGGCAGTTTGGAAACACGAAATCACAACATTTATAAGCGGTAGAGTGGATATTGAATCCTTATAACACATAAATGCTCAGCATGTCCAGTTGATTTCAGTTTTAGGTAGGTTGAGCTTTATGTGTCTGGGGGATAATCAGGCAGTTGCGCTTTAGATTCGAGCTCAAGGCAAGTTAAAATTAAGAATAATATTTAAGAGGGGTCAAGTAATCTGGTGACTTTAGAAAGCAGACTATCCAATCTTGTTTACCCCCTTTGCTTCAGCAGAGTACCTCTAACAGGCCTCCAAAGGAACTGTAGTGGTGCATGTGTGTGTGTGTGGGGGTGGTGGTGAACGTATTTGGTTGTCTAAGATGCATCTCCACCCTCCCCAACCCCCCAGTCCCCCATGAACTAAGAGATTAATCACATATTTCAACATGAGGGTAGATCATGGTGTAGTTGTTGGTAACTTCGATATTGGGTAAAGATCCCTCTGGGCTGAAATCCAGCCTTGAGTATTTTTTCCTTTTGCTAAGGCGCATTTAAAAAAATTTGTTGATTATTTTAGAGAGGAAGAGAAATACAGATTTGTTGTTTCATTTACTTATGTATTCATTGGTTGCTTCTTGTTTGTGCCCTGAGCAGGGATAGAACCCCCAACCTGGTCAGAGTTCTGAGGTGCATTTTTGAAAGGGACTTTCTGGACTATCTCTCAGGTAGGAGAGATACATCATTGCACTGCTTGAGTTCTTCTTTCCCCATCAGTGGCTCCCCTCACTGATTCCCGCTGAGACAGAGACCCTGCAAACAATGAGCTCCTGTTCTGTGTCAGTCTCCATATCTTATGGAACCCTCCTTGCAGTTCTTGAGGAAGATAATTATCACCTCCATTTCAGATAGTAAGAGTAATAACATTTACTAATTGTTTACTGTGTTAGGCTCTGTGTCGAGCGTTTTAAAAGTATCATCCCATTTGAGTCTCACAATACTCTAAAATTGGAACGTTGTATGGATGCGAAAACCAAGGGTCAGAGAGCGGACGTGTCTTGTCCTAGAATACACAGCAAGTTAAGAGTTGGCATTTGAACCCAGGTCTCTCTGACCCAGAGGCTAAGGTGCCTCATCATTCATTTCAGATGAATTTCGGGTTTCTTACCATGGAAGAGGGGAGAAAGGAGATGATTCGAAAGAAAACGCTAACGTTGATCTCTACCTAACGCAAGCCCACGATGGGCTTACCTTGCTAGACACCCCAGGCCTTACCGGTGCAAGGAAAGTGGTGCACATGCGCGTGGCCTTCTGCTTGACCCCGCCCCCTGAGAGGGCTTGGCTCTCCGGGGCTTGCGCGCTACGTCCCCAGCCTGCAGCGCCTTCCCGGGCCGGGGACTTCCGGTGCGTGGGGTGCGGTTCCGGGTCGTGGCGCGACTCGCGGTAACAGAACTGCTGCTGAGCCGGCGGGCTGCGGCGAGCGGCGGGGGCATGCGGGCGAGCCCGGAAAGCGGCAGCTGAGCCGGCCGGGAGGAGCTCCCGTCCCCGAGGATTCTGAGATTTCGGGGCAGGGGCCGGGAAGCGCAGAGGAGCCTGGCCCTCCCTCGAGGAACGTGCCCCGGGGCCGACCTGGCCCATAGTGTGGCAGCACCTTCAGGTAAAGGTTGCCCCAGCCGCCAGCCTACTCGCTCTCCTGCCAGCCACGCTTACAACCTAGGGACTCCGCACTCCACTGCTCTCGGCGCTGCCCATCGGGCAGCCTGTCTGGCCCTTGCTCAGATCTCCCGTGAGCATCGGTTTCCTGACCCTTTCCAGAACCGCAGGCTGCTGTCTGTGAGCCTGACAGCTAGCTGGGTGTGTGATTTGGGGAGAAGCTAGTGGATCTAGTAGTTTGGGGAGGGGGGGAGGGTATCGTTGTTGGCTCCGGCAGTTTCTGCCCCCATATTCAGCAACATTTAGGTGTCCTAATCTTCACAATATGAAAATCAAGTTTTCAAATCATTGCCTTTGTGGCGCCCAGTTCCTAGCGCCTTTCTCCCCGTTGCCCCAGAGGCGTAAACAACCTCGCATAACTGTTTTCTTTTCCTAGGTGGAGTGCTGTTGTAACTTGGATTCAGCTTTGTATTTTTGGGAGTGGCAAAGAGTGCTCTAGATTTGTTTAAGGTAGAAAAAACTGATTGAAGTTTAAATGAGAGTATTACTTTAACCAGGGGCCTAAGGGGTGACTCAGAAATTGGTTACAATTTCATTCTGAGTGAATGCAAGTAGATTTTGAAGCTTCTCACAGTACCTGGCACTGCGCAAAGCATCGTGTTGTAAACCAAAACGAGCCAAGCGGGAATGGTCCGAAGGAGACAGGTGTTGACAAACAGCAGTTCAAACAAAGCCAACATTCTCATTCCCTGTTGACAAGCAAAAGAGGTGTATTTCCTAACTCAGAAACCCACTAGAGCAGGAAAAGGAGACACCATCTTTTATTCCTCATATACTGTGAGCCCGGACAAGATGCTCAATAAATTCTGAAAGAGTTCCTGATGAAGCATTGATCATTGTTTTCATCTTTTCCAATGCGCACACTTGTAAGTTGCTGGGGCCTCGTGGGCATGCTGGGGGCCCCTTTCCCATTCAGCTTTGTGCTCCTGCCTACCTTCAACTACTGTGATCCCATTCTGAACTCACATTCCTCCATAACTCCTGATCCTGCGCCTGGCTAACTTTCCAGCTGTGCCTGAAAAGACCCCCTTCCTAGATTACTCTGCCCTGATCCTTTAGATAATTAGGACCTCAAATCATGTTTATTCTTTTCTTTGTCCCGTATGTTTTGTAGGACATTCTCCCTGCCAAGAAAGTTTCTTCTTTTCTGTTGCCACCTATTGAGATGTTACCCAGGGCCCAGCTGAAATTGGCCTCCCTCCACCAATTCAGGACAACCCCAGCTGGAAATTATTTCTTTTGTAGAATCCTATAAACACTCATTATATCTATAATTATTTCACTTAGGAAGCAGTCAGTATGGTCAGTATGGATATATACCAGGTACCATGCCAGACAATGTAGAGATAAATAAGACTCAGTCATTGCTGCAGGGAACTCAATTTAGTGAGGCAGATAAGGGAATAATTCCAACACAGAGTGACAAGTACACAGAGTTCTTTCTGTGGTACAGTGGTAGCACAGAAGAGGGGTGGGTCATTCATTCTTGAGGAAGTAATGCTTCATATGGCGGGGTTAACTAACTTTTATTATTTAATATGTACTGGCTATTACATATAGGTTTCTCTCGTTTAATCATTTTAATCTCAATTTACAGATTAGGAAGACGCAGGATAAATTACACAGCTGGTACGAGACAGAGCCAGGATTCAGACCCAGGTCTGTCTGCTGCCTACATCTGTGTTTTTTTTCATTATGTGTTTTGTCTTCTTTCTCACACCATAGCTCTAGATATCAAGGACATATTGAAATAAGTATACAGGAGAAAAAATGTGTCAAAATTAATGGTACAGATGTTTTTTTAAAAGTAGAGAAGACCATGATCTTTCAAAGCACGAAGGTGGTAGGTGGGTCAGCTCAGCTTTGAATGCGAGCTAGGAAAACATCCCGTAGGGAGCAGCCATGGACTCTGCATTCAATCCCTGGCTCCTTCCTTCCCTAGATATGTGACCTTTGACAGGTTTCTTAATTCTGAGCATTATTTTTCTCAAGTATGGGCTGGGATGGGGGATAGTATGGACTTCATGGAGTGTTGTGAATAGGTAATAAGCTAATGTGGATGAGAGGCCTGGTGCGTGGTAAGGTCCCTGAAGTGGTAACTCTAAGGTGCAAAGGTGCAATGACTGTAGCATGGCTTTAGAGTGGTGAGTAGACCAGCCTGAATAAAGCAAGCAGCTAGCTTTCTTTTCTAGTGAGGACACTGGGAGGTAAAGTTGCAGGGTCAGTAGGGGTCAGTGTCAGTGAGGGCTTGAGTGTCAGACAAGAGAGAGAAATTTCTGTGTCTGTTTATAACTTCTAGATAATAAATACTTTGGGGATCTGTGATTCTTTTAGCAGTGAAAGGGAATATGTTAGATCCTGGGGATGCAAAGAAGGATAAAACCAAGTCCCCACCCCGAGGCTATTGGCGTTCCAGTGAGGGAGACACATTTGTGTGCAGGTGAGCTCTAGTAAAGCACTGCAGGCACAAAGTTAGCAGCCCCCACAGGGTACCAAGGATCACAAAGGAGGGAATGCTGATAATAGTGGCTAATGAGCACTTACTGTGTGCCAGCATTATGTTAAATGTATTATCTCATTTATTTCTGTACAGGAAGGTGCGTGTTCGCATCCTGGTTTTACAGATGAGGAAACTAGAGCATAAAGAGGTTAAGTAAATTTCTTGAGTTTATACAGCTGCTGCAGCTGTGAATAGAGGGGATTGTCTGCCAGACCTGGGTATGTCTGCTGTTCCGTACTGCACTCTGTTGTTTCTGCTTAGTGACATGGGTGGGGACCCTCGGGAGAGGCTTCAGAGAGGAGCTAGCCCATGAGCCGTACTCAGTGTGCCGGTCGCTGTGCTAGGCAGCGGGGATAATGAGGAAAGAACGTGGCCCCTGCACTCGGGGTGCTCGTTGCCTCGTCTCTCATGTTAAATATATTTCTTTCCTTTTAGTGTGGGGTTTGCTTTGCCAGTTGACATATAACTGAAGACTCCAGAAACTGTTATACTTCAGTGGATTTATAAATGCTTCAGGCTGAGAATTTGCTGGAAATCTCTTATTCTGATATATAGGCCTTATTGTTAAAGTCACAGCTGTAGATGCCAAATTATTATATGACAAGGAATTCTGTCACATTATGTTTTTCCCCCCACGGGAGGTGCCATGACATTGTGTTTTCTGTGAGTTTGAAGTTTTTGAGAAGCTTTGACTTAAAAGTTAGCACACATCAACTTGCGTTAAATTTAAAACAATTAAGCACTTTTATTTTGGTCATTGTTAAATGTTTCTGTATACTTTGTTTCCTTCAATCTTCATGATTCTGAGAGATAGATGGTATTACCCGTTTTAAATTACTAGTAGCCTAAGGCTTAGTGGCTAAGTATGTTATTCAGGAGTCACACAGCCAGTGAGTGATAATGCCAGAAAAAAATTGGACTTTCCAAAAGAGGGAACAAATTTTATTACATTAGCTTTCTTTTGAGCATCTACCTCAGGGGTCTGTCTCCAACTCAAATGCCCATGATGTAATAAAGGAAGTAGGACAGACCTTGGTGAACTGGTGGGCATGTGACCACTCTGAAGGTATCAGTCGTTGCTCTTCTCCAATTGCTTATTGCTTTGTGAGAAAGTAGGCCCATTGTCCCTAGATGTTTTGCTAGTTTTCAAGAGATGCTAGAAATCTGGGTTTTAATGTATTTGGTTTAAAAATTTGCCATTAAAAAAATTATCGTGTGGACCAAAGCATATTTGTGGCCTATATATAGTGCTAGGCTGCCTGATTGTGAACTGTGATCTCCTTTATTGCTGAAATTTTGGTACCCACTGTTAAAGCAGGATGTATAGCGCAAGTGGAGATTACTGATCAGAAGTCTGCTGGTAAATTGCCAGAGTGAAGGGGAGTTGTAATTGATTCATACTGATGTTTTTAGGGAAGTGGCAGGTTGAATGCTTTTATTATAATCAGGCTAAATTTCAGGAGGGATGGGGTTTGATGGGGAGATGACCTTGAAATACTTTAGCACTTTAAATGCCATCAGATCTGTTGTCTCTTTTGGTCCTCTCTACAGTGCCATGAAGTGAACATGGAGGGTAAACATAACCTCTTGAGATGAAAAAACTGGCGCCTAGTGAAAGACAGTTTAGTAGAAAGTGTACTGGATTGAGAGAGACTTGAAGTCTGACTGTAGGTATGCCACTAACCACCTTATGATTTTGGTCAAGCCACTTAGAAATCTTTGTATCTTTTTTTCTACCTGGATGATAATGAGGAGCTCAAATCAGGTCTTGCTGAGGTCTTTTCAGGATGCCAAGCTTTCTGATTCTATTTGACATGTTCAAAGTTACACAACTGATTACTGGCAGATCCCAGTAGAGAATGGTTCAGATCTAAAGTGCTGCGTTTCCTCTCTTGGCAGGTAGGGAACCAGTACTCCGCTCTTCCTTCTGTTCTTTGTTTATTAGTACTTTTGGGAAAGGATCTTGACAGACTAGGTGCTGCATACAGTGCTTTATTGACTATATCTACACAAGATTGAAAGGGGGCATAGATATACCCAGCATAGTGAGAGAAATATGGTATGGGAGTTCCCAGCCCAAGAGTTTAATTTATTTTTATTTTAGTACCCTGCTTCCACAGGGTAAAAATTGAAAAAAAAATATTGGTCTTCTAGATACCTGTTTTCATTCATACTCTATTGTATAAGGAAAAAACATGGAATATAAATATAAAATAAATCCTGAGCAGCCATTCAAAACTTATTAACTCTAGTTGGCAGCAGTCTAGATATATTGGGAAAATAGATTTAATATAGAAAACACAAAATTCGGACCCTAAGAAGAAAACAGTTTTAAGTAATTGAAAGTGAGAAAAATAGGAGAAACTACTTAAAAAACAAAACTTAAATTCTGGAAACAGCAAAAGGTATTAGAATAAGTATTGGAATTACATTACAGTAATCCCTTGTGAAATAAATGGAATATTATGTCACATTTACCTGTAAATATATGCAGTGTTAGGTTCATATCCTATTACTTGAGTATACTTTTATGAATATGCTTTTATTATTGATGCACACAAAATGAACTGAATTTTACACATTCAAAACAATAACATTTTTTAGTTCCCTATGGACTCATTTTAAGATATATTATTATAAGTAAGTATTGCTTCAACAGAGAAATTCATAGAAAATTGTTTGAAGGAATGGTTTTCTTTTTAAAACAAAGTAAATTTTTAATCCGATCTTTAGTTGCTGGCATAAAAGATGCTAACAAAGAACTGACATGCAAACTTGAATCTTGAAGCCACACCCACCCATATTTGAGTACTGGCTTTGTCAGTTATAAACTGTGTGACCTTCACAATCTGCAAAATGAGGACAATACTACCAATCTCATACACTACTTGTGAGAATTAAATGAAATAACTTATGTAAGTACCTTGTACCATGATGTTTCTGGAGAGGTGCATGTACCAGCATTCTGGGGCACAAGACGTTCGGATATTAGTATAATGTAATAAGAATGATTCGGTGGAGTGATTATGAAGGAGTGAGGCTCATTTTCATGTCTGGATTGTGAAATTTGTCTTGTTAATTTCTGGTTGTGTTTTGTGTATTACTTAGCACACCTACCAGCTCTGCACTGTGGAGAAAAGTGTTTCAGTATGCCATTTATAGACTAGTAAATGAATTGATCTGTTAAATCACAATAAATACCTTCAGTTGCTTGTATTAGCACTTTTTTGTGCCCATGACTATCTGTTGAAGTTGTCAGAACAGGATATTATGTCTTCACCCCCATCTTACACATGCTAAAACTGAAGCTTAGAGAAGTAAAGTGATTCAAGGTAGAGAACTACTGATAATGGCGAAGGTAGAATTTGAACCCTTGTTTTTTCCCCTCTAATTACAGTGCTTTTGTCACTCCCTATTCCATGCTGTTCCAGATTAGGATATTGGAACTGGCCCTTTGGGACTGTCATCAACCACAGTCCTTCTTGCTCATTTAAACTTACTGCCTGCAGAAAGTCGTTACTGATTATATAGTGAGAATGTTTGGTTATAGGTATAACCTTATGATACAAAGTTTAAATATTTAATAGAACTCTAATAACACTCATTGCTAGCAGAGTTTGGTGGTGAGATGATCGCTCATATATTGCTAGTAGGGATATAAATTAGTCAAACTTTCCTGGAAAGAATTTTGGCAATTATTTATCTCAGCCTTACTAAAATAAGTCATGTGTGCCTTTTGAGTAATTCCATTTCTAGGAATTGTTGTTAAAGGAACAATCAGAGATGTAGGAAAATATTCATGATCAAATATGTTCTCTGCAGCAGTACTTAAAATAGTAAAAATTAGAAACAACTTTAGTATTTAACAGACTTTACAGAAATTATGGAAAAGCCAGAGAATGGAAATATCGTGCAGTCACTTTAGATGTTTTAGAAGCATTTAAATGATGTTATTATGCTTATCATGTAACATGAAGTGAAAAAAGGATATATAACTATAAAGTATGTCTCAGTTAGGTCATACATAACAAGGAAAAGAAATAGGTGGTAGGATGATAGGTCTTTATGCTTTTCTCTGTTTTCCAAAACCTTCTCTGATAAACATGGATAGTTTTTAATGAAAAAAAATTTTAAACTAGTATTAAAAATATAGAGCCAATGAACATCATTTTGACTGAAAAAGTTTTCACTCATGCAGATGATCTGAAGTCATAAATGAATTATATTTTTAAGGTAGTCTCCACCTCTGTTGTTTTACATTTAGAATTCAGTTTCAGGTTTTTTGTTTGTTGTTTTCTTTTTTAAGATTTCATTTATTTATTCTTAGGGAGGGGAAGGGAAAGAGTGAGGGAGAGAAACATCAATCTGTGGCTGCCTCTCACGTGCCCCCTACTGGGGACCTGGCCCGCAACCCAGGCATGTGCCCTGACTGGGAATCAAATCCGCAGCCCTTTGGTTTGCAGGCCAGCACTCAATCCACTGAGCCACACCAGCCAGGGCCAGTTTCAGGTTTCTTGCAACTACCTTCCTCTCCTTCCCACAAAATCATATTTAACACAATATTGTAGAAGATTCATATTCATGTTGAATGATACCAGTGTCCCAGTGCTACCTACCAGCATCACCTCATTAGTGGCCAGTGGGACAGTGAGTAGTCCTATGACAGACAGGCCTGACTTATTCAAAGAGAGTGCGCTTGTGTCTCTGTGAGGCTGCACGTTGTTATGAAAAGGGGTAGGCAAAAGTAGGTTTACAGTTGTGAGTACACAGAACACAGTTTATTCTTGTAGTATTATTAATTACTGTGTTCCGCCCCCACACACACACAAACAACTGTAAACCTACTTTTGCCCACTCCCATATAGAGCTTTTTTGTGGGTTGAATGCTTAGATATTGGGAAGCATTTTTTCATTATGGAAAATTTGAAGTTTTAATTTCTATATTTTTTTTTGTAAGAAAAATAAAGATCAGAGTTTAGATGTTAATTTTTCTATAACAATATTCAAAATGCATAAACATTAAAAGTAATGCCCTGACCAGGTGGCTCAGTTGGTTGGAGCATTGTCTTGTGCACCAAAAATTTGCAGGTTTGATCCCTGGGCAGGGCACAAGCTGAGGTTGAGGGTTCAATCCCAGGTCAGGGCGCATATGGGAGGCAACTGATTGATATTTCTTTCTCATATTCATGTTTTTCTCTTTCTCTCTCCCCCCTCCCCCGCTCCCCCTTCCTCTCTCTCTCTTCCTCTCTCTCCCTCTCTCTCACTCTCTCTTTTCTCTCTAACATCAACAAACATATCCTTGGGTGAAGATTAAAAAGAAATTGAAAAAAAGAATAAAAGTCATGATGATTTGGTGTCTTTTACTCTTTTGTAATTTTCATGTACTTCACAATTAAAATTGCAATAGTTTCAAAATATACAGTTAAGCATCATGGCCAGTTAGGTTTTTTTTTTTTAAATGTGCATGATAATTCTCATATAAAATATAGAAAGGGTGCAAAAATTTTAATGAAGTATTTGAGCATATTTAAATTAGGAAAATAGTAGGCAAGATGTTTCTTTTTGTAAACTGCTTCTGTCCAAAGCATTCTGTATATTATCAGAATGAAAAATGACAGCACTTTGTCATCTGTTCAAATTGATATTGCACTCTTTGCAATGACAGCTGAAAAGGCCCACAGGTGCCATATAAAGAGGTGACCATGTTGTCATATTTCATTTCGGCATCCCTCTGCAAAGCCATAATTACCTAATTAGGTTGTTAATTAGGAGATTAGCATTTCACTATATTGATAGAATGCTCTTTACCGGCTTGGGGCTAGATACAGATTTGTCTGCCCTAATTTATAATCTCTGCCTTTTTTGTACTTATTTATTTGCTTAAATTCCTGATGTGGGGCAATTCAGTTTACCTGTTTGTTTACAGGGTAATGAAGCTTTGATCACTGGATTAAAGTTGCCTTGTTAAAATATGAACAGAATTAAGAGGGTGGTCACATCCCCAAAATGCTAATAAAAATTCTGATGTGGTATAACTTGTATTCTGTTAGCATAGGCAACAAACACGTGATAAGCAAAAATTGTTGGTATAAAAAAATAAAAGAACTAAGTCTGAAATATGATAGAGATTTATACAGGGTGGGGCCGAAGGAGGTTTACAGTTGTTCATATGGAAGCACAGTAATTAATAAATAATAATACAAGAATAAACTCTGTTTTGCGTACTCAAAACTGTAAATCTACTTTTGCCACACCTGGTGTATCCTAAACTAGGTGAAGGAAATTATTGTTATCTTTAACAACAAATCCCTATTATTTATACTTTAGACTTATAAAATGTTCAGTATTTTGAATGTATTTCAGAAACTGAAGCTTGGTTAATGACTTCAGAATGAACATGTTCAGTTTTCAGTTTAGATTTCCTTAGGTAGTCATGTGTCAGGGTTTATTCCATTTGTACCTTCTGTCCATTAGTTGGCCGCCTGTGCTTGGAACATTCTCTTCCCAGTTTTCGCAATCCTGAGCGCTTATGGAATTTGAAGTATTTCAAAGTAACTTGCACTTGGCGAGCTATTTGGAGTATGTAGCATTTCCACCCAGTGTGTCTAACATTTTTTAGGTGGGGGAGGGGTGGTAAAAAACCTGGTTTTCATCTATTTTCACTCCAGTGCATGATTTGACTGTAATGTTTGTAATTTGCATTATATATACCTTTTCTACATTTTCCAGTTAAGGAAATTAAGAGTTTTACAATACTAGGAGCACCATTCCCACCATTAAACTTTTTGCCGAATTGTAATCATTCATTTATTCAGTCTGTAGTTACCGAATATAGGCATATGTGTGGGAATTGAGCAATGAAAATTATAGACACCAACCCTGCTCCCACGGGACTTGCAGCCTAGCAATGAAAAGTGCAGCCTGGTGTGAGAAGCACAAGTACAGCAACGAGAGGAGAGGCGAGTGTGGAGGAGCGCTTTCTTTCGACTTGATAAGGCCACACCTTCCTGGGGCGGGTGATGTCTGTATTGGGATCTGAAGGATGAGGGCGACAGTGATGTCTAAGCCAGGTGGAAAAAGAGAGAAAACTGTTCTAGACTGGAATATATGCCCTAAGGCTTGAAGAGAACTGCGTGTTCGGTATGGCTGGAGTAGAAAGAACTAACAGCAAGTCCAAGACGGGGCTGCAGAGGTAGGCAAGTCTCACTTACATTAAAGAGTTTGGGAAGCTACTGAAGGACTTTAAGACAAGTTAGGAAACAATTGCTGTAGCCTACATGAGAGACGGTGGCTTGGATTCGGTTGCGGACATAAAGAGAATGAAACTAGAGAGAGGAGAGAAAGTAAAGGATTGGTAAATGGCAGTGGGCTTCATAGAAAGGAGTTGAGGATTCTAATTGGGACGTTGTACTTGTTTTCCAGTATGTGTTTGCGTATCTCAGAGATAAGAGGTCCACGAGTCTTTTCCAATATGACCTCCAAATGCACTAGTTTTCTTTCAGGTGGATTGGGAAAATACTAATATTTGAGTGTCACTTTGGGGCCCTACATCGTGACAGCAGATTTGTGACGTATGTGCTGTCTTACTGAGGTCCAGAGAAATTGTGACTTCCTAATTTTCTCAGCTACTGTGTGGTAGAAATCGGGAGCACACCAAGATCTCCAGAGGCTCAGTGTTTTCTTTCATGCCATGTTGCCTTTCTTGTTTTATCCCATTCCATTTGTTTATTCCAAAGTGAGGAGGAGAATTACTTGCCAAGGATGGGTAGCTCAGTGGGTTATTGATTCAGAGGTGTGTTAATTCTGGCTTCCTACGCCCCACTCTGGTGTTTCGGTGGGAGAAGCTACTCCAGTGCATGAGTGTCTGCTTCGACAAAGTCAGAAGTCCTGTTGGGGTTACCTGCACTAGGATTGAATCTTCCCCAACTAGAACAATGGATTAGCTACCATCACACAGGGTCACTAACATTATATGACAGTTCTGTTCCTTTCCCTAGGGAAAAGACTGGGGCACTCCCGTTTTTGCATGAGGGATTTGGTATCTCTGTGATATAATCAACTTGTATTACAAATTGTTTAAGAATTTTTGTGATTACTCTTGCCGATACTGTCTGGTTAAGTGATTTGTTGGTATCTGCATGTTGGAATCACCTAACTAGAAGAACTCTAGGGCGCAGCGTGGATTCTTGCCTTCCTGTGTTTCTACTCCCCCTTTTAAGAATTGAAGTATTATTCATATACTGTAAACCTCACCATTTTAAAGTGTGTAATTTAATGGTTTTTAGTGTATTCACAGAGTTGTATAGCCGTCAGCACTGTTGAAGACCAAAACATTTTTATTACCCCCCAGAGAAATCTTATACCCATTAGCAGTCACTCCTATTCCTCCCTTCCCCAGCTCTTGGCAATCATTAATCTACCTTTTGTCTCTATGGATTTACTTATTCTCAACCTTGCATATAAATAGAGCTACACGATATGTGACCTTTTGTGTCTGGCTCCTTTTACTTAGTCTATGTTTTCAACGTTCATCCATGTTGTAGCATGTGTCAGTACTTAATTCTTTTTTATTGCCAAGTAGCATTCCATTGTATGGAAATAGCACATTTTGCTTATCCAGTCATCAGTTGATGGAGATTTGGGTTGTTTCCACTCTTTGGCAATTATGAATGATATTGCTGTGAACCTTCCTATGCAAATTTTTGTGTGGACATGGTTTCAGTTCTGTTGGGCATATACCTTGGAGTAGATTGCTGGGTTACATAGTAACTCTATTTAAAATTTTGGGAAACTGCCAAACTGGTTTCGAAAGTGGCCGCATCATTTTACATTCCCACCAGCAGTGCATAATGTCTACTCCCTTTCTGCTTTTGCTGCCTTCAGGCTCTGTGTTGCTGTGGTCTGAGCTGGAAGCAACTGTAGGTTCTAGAACTTCCATTGGGAAATTTTTCATTTTTCTCTGTTTAGCCTGGTTCATTTTACAAACCCATGGATGTTAGTTGACTTTACAATCCAGTAGCTGGGACGTCTTACTAGGAAGTAGGGGGAGAGGAAAAAGCCAGTGAAGAAAGTAATTGCTTAGAAATTTGTGAAACTCTGAAGAATAAATTAAAACTTTAGGATTTAATCAAAGATCGACTGACTTGGTTTTCACAGCTTCTGAGGTTTCTTTTTCTCAGCCAATCCTTTAACTACTGCTGTTCTTGGTTTTGTCCCTTGGTTACTGTCCTTCTTTCCTTATCTACTCTCCCTGGGGAAACTCATTCACAGCCATGGCTTCATCTGTCATTTATATGTCAATGTCTCCCAAATTCGCTCTGACCTTTCTCCTGGGCTTTGGGTTTGCAATCCTTCGTGTGTCACATATGCTGTTGTCTCCCAGATTCGCTCCGACCTTTCTCCTGGGCTATCAGGTTTTTGCATCACGGTAGGTCTCTGTTTGGGTAATCCACAGATACCTCAAGCTCACTGTGTCTGAAACATAATTCCTCATTTCCGTTCTACCTCTTATGCTTCCTACTTTTTAGTCTACAGTTACATTTGTTGGAGCTATCATGCAAGCCATAAACTTTCCCCATCTCCTTAACCTTCCACATTCACTCAGTTGCCAATTTCTACTAATTTTATCTCCTGAATATTTCTTAACTGTATCTTGATTTCATAGACCTATTGTTCACTGCCTTAAGATTTCACCATCTCTTCCCTGAGTTGTTATGACAGTTTATAACTAATCTTGTGTCTTGTCCATCAGACTACTCTTCTGTGCAGCTGCCTGCCTCAGTCTCTCTGAAATGCTAATCTCAGCAGTAACTCTGAATTGCATGTACTTTTAGTTACTAAATACGTGTTCTGCTGTTTCTTATTTTAATGCCTTGTTTCACGCTGTCTCTTCTGCTTGAGAGAGACAAGTTTGTCTCTCTGACCCTTCTTCCGACCATCTAGCTTACTATCTTTCAAGATTCATCTTAGACCAGGGAATAACCTAAAATTCCAGATGTGTTTATTAACTTTAACTCTTGGAGTTTTATGAACCAGTTTCTATGCATTAATAGCATTAAAAATATAGGTGGTGATAATGCCCATTCAAATTAATAAGCATGATTTATTTTTGTAGAGGGCTTGCTGCCAAAATCTTGATACTATTAAAATTTTGTTAAAAAAAGATTTCTTTGTACCTCTACCCTTGCAGTCTGAACCATGGTGCAGTGATACAAGTAAAACCTGCAATGGAGTTTTTCTGACCTTTGAGGGAAAACAGTATGAAGCAAAAACACACAAAACTTTTTATTTGTACTCTAGTCCAAGTGAAAAACCCTCAGTCACAGCATCATCCTTCTCTTCCTCCTTACATATGATTGGAATAGAATTTGAGAGCTGGAAAGACCCCTTTTATAGTTCAACCTGCCCATTCAATAGCTGCAGAGAATGGACTGATGTGTAAAATAGGTTTAAAGAAGTAACTTGTCCACGATTAAAAAAGGTCTCTGGTGATTAGGTTATTGGAATTCAAGTTTCCTGAGTGGTGATTGCAATAGACTATGTTACCTCCCTTAACTGATGATGTGGTTAACCAGGGAGCCAGGTAAATGGAAACATAACTCGATCGAATTCTTCTACTTGTTTAAGCGAACTTCGGACATCAAGGGACAGTAAAAGGAAAATAAATCTTAGACTGTAGCGGGAGACCGTCTACTGAACCAACACCATGGATAAGGAGCCTTTTTTTTGGAGGCGGGAGATTGGGGGGAATCACGACATACCCTTTGGGAATAAGAAAGATTCATTTATTTATCTATTCATTCTCCACTGAACTCTTATTGGTTGCCAGCCGCATTCTGCTAGAAACTGCCAGCATTGTGATAAGATAGTCAGTATCCTTAAGGGGCTTATAGTTTAGAAGAGAAAACCAGCATATAAACAGATTATTATTTTAATAAGAAACAGTGTGATTAGTTTGTTCGTTCATTCATTCATTTCTTTCACCCCTAACACAGTAGCCAGAGAGATCCTTTTAAAATTTGAGATCACATTACTGCTCTGCCCACGATCCTCCAGTGATTCTCCATTTTACGTGGAGTAAAAGCAGAGCCCTTAGAATGGCCTGCAAGGCTCTACACAATTTGTTTCACTCTTCCAGGTGTCATCCTCTACTCCTTGCTCCGTCTTGAACAGTGCCAGGCATGCCCCCTCTGCTTGGCGAGGCACTTCGCTCAGGAGTCCACATGGCTTGCTCACTCACCTCTTTGAAGTGCTAACTCAAATGTCACCTTCTCGTAAAGCATTTCTTGACTACTTTGTTTATAATTTCAATCGTGGGTTCACCCACCTGGCATGCCCTATTGCTGTTTCCTCCACTATTTTTCCCATAGCACCTCTAACTTAGCTACGTACATACGTATGTATAATGTATACGTATGTATGTATAATATACTTCTCTATTTTTGTCCGTCTCTCGCATTAGGATGCGAACTCCATGAGGGGAGGATTTTCTGTCTGCTTTGTTTTCTGCTGTACTCTCTGCATCTAGAACAGTGGTGCATAGTAGGTATTCAATAAATACTGATTAAATGAATAAATTCAGCAACTACCTAGCACCTACTACTATAGGCTGGATTAATTATTTGGTAGAAATAGTGATGACAGAGGGCAGTGGACCACAAAGAAGAAAGCAGCTAACTTGGTCTAGGGTTTCATTAGGGAAGTTTCCTGGAAGACTGGCCGTTGAACTGGATTTTGAAGAATGATCAGGAGGTAGCCAGGTGAAGAAGGTTGGACAGGCTTCATCAGGCTAGGTTGACAGGAATACAACTTGTCTTATTTTAATTTGGGCTTCGGTTCTCTTTAGGTTAAAATTTCAGTAAACAGATCCTAGGCATTGAACTTTGTTTAATGCCGGAAGATTTGAACATAGAATTTAGTAGGAAGGTTGTATAGTTTAGTCTCAGTTTAAATGAAACCAAGAGGGTTGGATATTACCACAAATTTAGTGGTAGGACATTACACAACACATCACTGCAGGTTTCTCAGCCTCTGTGATCACTGATACTGACATTTTGGGGGTTATAGTTCTTTGTTGTGGGAGCCGTCTTGTCCATTGCAGGATGTTTAACAGCATCCCTGGCATCTACCCTCCAGATGTATGTATCATCTACCTCCAGTGGGACAGCTAGAAATGTGTCCAGATTATTGTTGACAAAATTGCCTTCTAATTGAGAACCACCTCATTAGACCCACTGCATTACTGTTGGCAGGGTCCAGGGATTCCTATCTTCAGCAGCTTTACAGATGATTAGGGGTGAGGGATATGTATACCTTAATAGAGCAACACATTTTTGAATCTAGAATTGGATAAAAATTTGAAATTGGCCATTCCTTAAACATGATATTCATATAACTGACTGTATTAAAGGTAGAAATGAAGTGCTTTTAAAACATGATTAAAGTTTGGACCCTGGGAACTGGAGAAGGTTCACAGAGGATGAGATATTTGAGTTGGACTTAGAAGACCAAGGTTTGGAGAACAAAGGGAGTCTCATAACTCAAGGCTGGAACATGATCCAAGTAGTCCTGAGAATTGCATGCTGGGAGAAGGGGAATGTGAGTGAAACTGGGTTGTGAAGAGCCTCAGCTATTGTTTGTAAGGTGGAGGAGTTCGGGCTGTATTTTTGCACTATATATATTCCTATTGCTGTATAACATTATAGCAAACTTAGTGGCTTAAAACAAGACAAATTTATTGTTTCTCAGTTGGTCAGGAGTCATGGCTTCCACTGGGTTTTCTGCTGAGAGTCTCAAAGGGATGAAATTAAGACATCAACTGGCTCTGTCTTTCTCTGGAGGCTGGACTAGGGAACGATCTCTTTCCAAGCTCCCTCAGGTGTCAGCGGAGTTCATTTCCTTGTGGCTGTATGACTGAGGTCTCTGTTTTCTTGCTACTTGTTGACTGGGGCTGCTGTCAGTTCCTAGAGGCCAGTCTCAGGTCCTTGCCATGTGTAGTTCCATAACATGGCTGTTTGGTTCTTCAAAGCCTGTAGGAAAATCTCTGGCTTAGGATCTCTCTCTTAAGTTGTTTGTGATGGAGGCTTATATAATGGAAAGTCATCATGGCAGTGACTCTCCCATCACTGGTGGCTTAGAAGCAACTCAGGTTCTACCCACCCTCAGAGGAAGGGTCTAACAAAGGGACTAGAAGGATTGCCAAGAGATGAGAATTTCTGGAACCATCTTAGAATTCCGACTACCATACGGATGTTCAGCTCCATGAAGGCAGTGGCCAAGTCTTCTTAAATGTTTTGCTCCACTTGTATCTCCAGTGCCTGGCACATAATAAGTGCTTTATAGATATTTACCAAATGAATGAAATTGATGAATGAGTATTTCATAGATGGTTGAGTTTTAGCCCCTATACTGGTAATTTCACATTGAGAAGCAATCTTAATTTCTTTGGCATCATTCATTTCTTCATTGTAGGTAAAACTGTAAACATTTTAACTTGAAATCTTAAAGTGAAACATAAAATGATTTATTTATCACAAGTGTCAATCAAATCTATTATGTCAGAGAGACAACGCCCATTGGAAAAATAATTTAGGGCTACACTAGGCAGGTTTGGAGTTTGGACGGTGGTGGGTGGTTAGGCTGTCTGAAGTTTTACAGCTATCACTGCAAATAAACTGTATTTCAAAACACTTTGAAAATACAGATTGTTCGATAACAGCTGTATAATAGAGATTATAGTCTAACTTGTGTTTAGAACTTTATATATAGTTTGGTGTTAATACTTACAGTTATTTTTTTTTAAGAAAAAATTTCATTTATTCTTAGAGATAAGGGGAGGGAGAGAGAGAGGGAGAGAAACAGCTATGCCAGAGAAACATCGATCATCTGCCTTTTACACACTCCCATCCGGGAACCTGGCCCACAGCCCAGGCGTGTGCCCTGACTGGGAATCGAACCTGCGACCTTTTGGTTTGCCTTACGACACCCATCCCACTGAACCACACCAGTTAGGGCCAGTTGTTCTTCACACTTTTCATAGAAAATATCTTTTGAGCAAAAATTAGGTCTTGAGTTATCTCTTTTATCTTCACAAAATTAGATATTTCTGGCGCCAAAGTGTATGTTTTTCCACTACACCTTGTTCAAACTGGGATGATGTGAATCCCAATATGTGCCAGGAGGTATTATAGAAGCCACAAGGTAAGCGTCGCACATCTTTTTGGCGTATCAATCTTAGCGATATATTCAGAACTAAAACCTATTCTGTTAAAACAAATACAGGTATAGTATATTATAGGACTGAATGAATTCTCAGATAAATTTCTTATAGTATGATACTTTAGATGGCTTCCCCTAGGTTCTGTCATACCTTGATTTATGGTCACTCTCCTCTGCCCTTCAGGTGTGTACCTGGACAAGTTTGAGAGGCACTGTACCGTACCAGGCTCCCTTTAACTGGATCTTGGCGGATGGTAAGATTCAGAGACATTTTAGATGGAGGTTAGTGGTAAAAGAAAAGAAAAATCAAGGGCCAGTGTCCCTTTGTCCAAAGGAGATATTTGTTAGGACAGAAGACCTGCTTTAGTAGGTTGGTGGGGGTCTGGCTGGTCCCAAATGTCCTTAACCACTCATCGGGAAGCCTCAGCAGGAAAGCTGGAATGACCCCTGAGCCTCTCCATGCAGTCTTTCATACCAGGCTTCTTCCCAGGATTCAAATATTTTCTAAACATGACAGAAGCTGTAAGGTCTCCTGTGGCCGAGGTTCAAAAGTACCACAACATTCCTTCCACTACATTCCATTGCTCAAAGCAAATCACAGTGTGAGCTCAGACTCTAGCTGTGGGGAAAGAGACTCCACCTCTCCTTGATGGGAGGAGCTACAAAGACTGGCTTTTTAAAAATCCACCATGTGCCCTTGAGCAAGTTACTTAATTCCTTGAAGCCTTAATTTTTTTTTAATCTATAAAATGGGGATAATGTTAATACATATACCCTGTGGCAATTATAAGGATGAAATATGTTGATGTGTGAAAAGTACAGCTGATAGTAAGAGCTCAATAAATGTCGCTTCTTACTGTTTTCTTTCTGATTCTGTAATGAGAGCTTAGCTATTCTTAAATGGGATCCTTTCCCTGAAACCTTGTTAATTTTCTTGTCTCTTGGAAAACATACTGTCTTTGTGTCTCATTTGGTGGTTAGTATGTATTACCTTATGTTGCCGTTATGTCAGTACAAGACATAGCTTATCTACGGAAGTTTGTAAGCCTCTGGAGGGTACAGACCAGTGTTCATATAATTTTTTTGGTTTATATTAAATTTTTTTTATTTTTATATTTTACAGTTGTTCTAATTATTTTCCCCATAGCCCCCCCATCCAGCCTACCCCCACTTCCACAGTCAGTCCCCACCCCGTTATCAATGTCCATGGGTCCTTCATTTATGTTCCTTAACTAATCCCTTCACCTTCTTCCAAACAGTCCCCCCAACCAACTCCTCAATGTTCATATAATTTTTTGTAGGATTCTAGCTCTCAATGATGTTTAGTGAATGAATCCTGTAATATTCAAAAGAAAATACAAACATTTATTTTTTGTTATTTTGATTTAGTCTAGTAAGAGCCGTTAGTCAAAATATATCCAAATAAAAATGTGAAAGGAAAATTTAAACTCCAGATATAGGATCTCACTATTTACTATTTAATAAAATTAGGCATAGTCACATGAAAGAGATTTTAATTCCCCAGGGGAGGAAAAAAAAGCTTAATTTTTGCTGGTCTAAAAAAATGGAGATTTAATTTAGAGTTAAATTGGAGAGAGTTAGAAAAATAGATTTAAAAGCAATAAAGTGCATTTTATTTTAGTGGTCATTTCAATTATTTTCAAATTCCAGGAGTTATGAATTCTGAACTTTAACTAGATCAAAGAATATTGAAATTATAGTTAAAAACAGAGTCTTTGGTGTTTTATAAATGGAAGATTTTGCATATAATAAAAAGGCTTTTGTTCTTCTAACTTGAGATCATTCCTTGTTGTGCAAAATAAATGTAGAGTTTCTATAACACTCAGGGAATCCTGTAGAGGAATCACGTTTAACTTGCTTAATGCTAACAGCATGAAGTCGGGTACAGTGTGGAAAGGTAAAAAAATAAAAATCTTGCATCTGCTGTTACATGTTGTTAACTCCCTCAGCAGACGTTAAATCATTTCAAGTACAATAATAGTGTGGGAGGTAAATTAACTAACCATTAACAATATTATAAATACACAATTAACATGCCAACGTTTATATGACACATTGATGGGACAGCAGTAATTTTTGATTGGAAATTTGCAGACCTTTGAGAAGCCTAAGGCTGTTGCTTATTCAGACAAGTTTTCACAGATGCAGATGAGGGGGTCTGAAGTCTCGCTGGCAGAGAAAAGTGAGTATGTGGAGTGTTTTGAAAGTTCAGGAAAGGGAATTTCCTTTTGTGCATTGGCTGAACTTGAGCATTTTAAGTCATGTTGCTGCCTATTTCAGGTGCCTAGGGAGTGTGCAAGTGTAGGGAGGGCTCATTTACTTATGGTGGAAGTTATTTGAAGAAACCGGTATGGACTTTGTGGCTGAAGTTGCACAAATCTTTAGGGATTTTCAAAAAGATACTTAGACCTAACTGAGAATTTAAAGTACACTCTTATCTCTGTGGTTTCAGGTCAACAAGAAGATGATCTCTGAAGTTCCTTTCATGTGTAAAATGTGATTTTTATATTCGAGGATCCATTACATGTGCTGTTTATTTCTTGCTGTTGTACAAATCTGTGTTGCATTAGCAGAGGGGAGGCTGAGGGTCTAGTCTACTGCCTAACACATTTGCTGTCTTACATCTTGCACAAAAACCCATGGGAGAAATTTCTCACAGGCCCCAGAACCCAAAGAGCCTCAACATCAGGATATTTAAAAATCATGTTTATTATGACTATTACAGTTCTTTGTTCCTCTTTGTTCTGAGCCCAAGCTCTAGGATTTAACTCTTGTTTTTGTTAGCCGTCTGGTTTTTGGCAGTTCTTAACCTTTCAGTGTTTTCATCTGTAAAATGGGGATAAAAATAGTAACTATCTTATAAGATTATTTTGAGCATTATATGAATTAATCCATGTAAAAAGGAAAGGACAAATATAGCTTTTTGTAATAAGTTTCGGTTAATTATAATTGCTTTTTGCTTCTGAGATTCTGTACTCTACCTGTAGGAAATATGCGAGATCAGATGTACTGGCTTATGGATTCATTGTGAGTTACTTCCCGTTTGGCACTTTTCTCGTCTGCTCTTTTACTGTGTTGTACCTTATGTTTTTGCGTAAGTTATTACAAATGAAGTTTGGAGGGTGTATGTGTATAAAGTTATTATTTAAAATGTGTTTGTATTGAGACTTGATGCCCATTAAAGCCTACTAAAAATTTCCTCCCCAGTTTAGGGCAGTTGCCAAGTTACCACAGGCAAGTTACATGATCATTGATGAACGCAAATGGTTATGTAAAGTGGTAAAAGCATCCAAATTTTGCCTGGAACCACACTTAGCACGTAGTAGGGACTTAATATTTGTTGAGTGAATGAACGAAGTATAAACGGAGACCCACCCAGTACATCGAAAACGGCCGTGCCATTTTGGGGCATTTCTTACCATCCTCCTGCTCTGCATCACGTCCCCATTGCTTCCATTTTCGGTAAAAATAAATCTTTATGTTTTGAGGAACCTGAAGTTAAAAAGTGGGAGAACCTGTGAAAGGTAGGACATCTTAGCGGACTAGACCTCTCGAAACCTGAAATGATTGTTAATCCCATAGCCTAAAGGTATAAAAAAAAAAAAAAAAGGCTCAGCTCTCCCAGAGTCAAAAGATTGGTGACATCCATGAAAGCCATTCAAGGCCTAAAGAAGTGGCATTTGTAGAGTAGCACTTCTAGACAGTGGTTTGAAACTTACCAATTAATTTTGGTTTTGTAGAGGAAAATGTATTTAGGAATCAAACAAGTTTGGGATTTGGAGTATGCTGTATGACTAGATTCCTTACTCTTGCAGCTTCACGATATACGTTAATGGTTTAGAAGCTTTGAAAACAAATATAGCAAGAAGAAAACATTTAATTTTGTTTAATCTGGCACTTTGTAGACCTTTCTAAAAAATTTAAAAACTGCCCTGGCTGGATGCCCCGTTGATTGGAGTGTCATCCCATATACCAAAAGTTTGTAGGTTTGATCCCCAATCAGGGTGCATATGGGAGGTAACCGATCGATGTTTCTATCTCACATAGGTGTTTCTCTTTATCTCTCCCCTGCCCCCTTCCTCTCTCTCCAAGATCAATAAACATGTTCTCTAGTAAGGATTAAAAAAACAAAAAAAATTAAAAATATATATAACAATTTACCATTTTAACCATTTTTAAGTGTACAGTTCAGTGGCATTAACTACATTCACTTTGTTGTGCAACCATCACCCCCATCTACCTACAGAACTTTTCCATCTTCCCAAATTAACCTCTAAAAAGTCCCATTTTTCTGAACCCCTGCCAGTGTTATGTTTTAAGCACCTTTAGTTTTTGCACAACTGATCAGAGAAAATAACTTGTTTTTATCTTTGTCTTAGCAATTAAATCTACCTTCAAATTATAATTTGCTGCTCTTAAAGTGATTTAAAACACATTCTTCGGTTTTGAAAAGTAGTGTTGGAATAGTGTCCCAACTATTCCAGGAGAAAAGTGACAGTTTTGAATGGCACATAGAAGAGAAGCTCTTGATCTGTATTAATGGAAAAAGGGCAGTCTTTATAATCAAACCTACACGTGACATGCTCATGTATGTCTAATCTCTACAACAGAATTCTATAGTCCTTGGAAGTAAGGCAGCAACTTTTTTTGAATTCCTGCTGTGTATAAAATCCTTTGTTGCCAGAAGGGATGTGTTGTTATAGCCCCTGTCCTTGTGGGACTTACAGTCTGAACCCTCAAGTACTTGTCACAGGAGGTGGGAAGCACATTTTCCCTGCAGTCCTGTGGGGCGTTCCCTATCTGAGCTAGTATCGAATGCATATTTGTTGAGGAAATCGTACAGGTTCCTCATTGTATGAAGTCATAATGTATTAATAGAGAAGATATCTGCTCATACTGGGATGTTTTAAGGGCACTGTTCTGTAGATAAAGTTAGGGAGTTGGTGTGTGCTTGCTCGTAACTCTTTCCTTCATAGGAGGTGATGAAGCGAATCCGTCTTCCTTGAAAAGATTCTGTTGAGTGTACTTCAGTATACTTTTATTGCTTTGCCCTTTGACTTTTTAGTGTCAGAACACCCATTAAATGTGTGGTTCCTCACTGAAGCGCTTGTTTTTGCAGGAGGGAACTATTCAGTATGAAGTTGAAAGCACCTGTCCCTCTAGCTGGCAACTGGTTGCCTTCCTTTTATGGGGAAGACTCTTACGGTGATTGCGACAAGGATGTTCGCAGCGTTGGCAGCCTGTGATCCTGTGATTCTGTTACAAAACAAATTCTCTCCCTTTTAAGTAATTCTGTGGTTCTAGACATCTTTTTGTGGTTATATAAGAAGTTTTTATTTTTATACATGAAATTTAAATGCTCCCCTTTAAATCTGTAATGTATTTTTGATTAATACAATGATGGGCTGACATTAACATTTCTGAGACGGAATGCCTCAGAAGCTTGACACTTAGCGTGCTGCCCTTGTATTCCGAGACACATCAGGCCTGTATTAGGGAGTATACTTTCTGATTCAGGGAAGCCTTACTCACCTTTGCATTTCTCATTATCCTCAGTGTAAAATAAGTACTCAGTGAATATATTTAAAGGAAAGAAACCAAGATTAAGGTAATTCACTTGGTTAGAAATGCTTCTCAGTTAAACTTTCTCTTAATCTCCAAATTTTTATTTTAAGGTCCATCAAGTGATATCAATAGAATATGTTACCAGACAAAATATTTTAAAACCTGAGTAAGCAATAATGATTTATTAACTGGATTTTCCCTGTGTTCCATTTCTAGAAGAAACAAATGACAAGGTAATCTGGTGTTGTAGGTCTTTCTAGAAATAAATTCTAGTTTGAAGGAACATAATTCAGTCCAGCTTTCACATCCTTGCACTTCATAAGGATTTTAGAGGAGCAGGGAGGTGACTCAGATGACCTGCAGCATCCTCTATCACAAAGGAAGTACTTGCTTATTTTACCTCCTGTGAACTTGCTAAAGAAGGGCACAGTTTTTTTGTTTGTTTGTTTTTAGGATTCCTTTGGAAAAAAATTGAAAGCTACAATTGGTAATGATATTTTTACCATCATCATCATCATCATTAATAGCAGCTACTATTTAGTTATATGCCAGGCACTCTTTTGAGCACTTTATCTGCATGATCTCCTGTATGAGACTCCCACTTTATAAATGAAGGAAGAAAGCAGCCTCAAAGGGGTTAATGCTGTTTTGACCAAGATCACATAGCTAGCAAGTAATAGTGTCAGGATTTGAACCCGGTTTTGCCTTAGGTTCTTAACCACTCTTCTGTAATATTTTCTTTCTTGAGTATTGCCATGTAACTGAGGAGGTACCACCTTGTTCCCAGAATAAATAGCATTGCAGTTTTAACAGGATTCTGGAAGCAGTTCTTATAATTAGGTTTCTAAAATAAGAAATTAATCCGGTAACAGACAAGTTTGATTAATAAGTTTTATTTTTAAAGCATAATACTATCTTAAATCAGAAGAAAGAAAAATATATTTATTGAACAAAATTACTTTAGTGGTACATTTTTGTAAAATTTCTAGCAACTCAGAAAGCATTGCCTATGCTGTTTTAGATACTTCACAGCTATATGACGGGGGTAGGGGAAATATAAACTGAAGAAATGTAGTTTCATACTTTAGCACATCATTTGAGGAAAATACAACTTGTTCCTCTATCACCTTATAGAGTAATGAGAAGACTGCATGGAATAAAGGGAGAAAGAAAAGAAAATGTATCGTATGCTTCAAGTGGACTGACTAAGGAGTTACTTTTTGTTTTGCAAGAGAGCAAGCCATCTTCTTTTGATACCATGGAGATCTCATTGACGAGAGCTTTAGTCCCTAGTGCTTATGAAGATTTCTTTTCAGCTTAGACTTAATCCTTTTTAAGCTCCTAGGTACAGGGATAAATGTTGATTTTTAAGGTAACATTTTACCACTCTGAATTTGTTTGAAAAATGATTCAGCCATTTCTGCCTTATTCTTAAATATTGCTGTGTACATCATGTTTCTAGGTAGGTGAGCCCGTGAAACAATATGAAGAGGAGAAAATAGCCTTTTAAGGAAATTGGCCCACAGAAAGGATGGCCTTCTTGGACAATCCAACTATCATTCTAGCTCATATTCGACAGTCACATGTGACCAGTGATGACACAGGAATGTGTGAAATGGTCCTCATTGATCATGATGTTGACCTAGAGAAGATTCATCCTCCTTCAATGCCTGGAGACAGTGGGTCAGAAATTCAGGGAAGCAATGGTGAGACTCAGGGCTATGTATATGCCCAGTCAGTCGATATTACCTCAAGTTGGGACTTTGGTATTAGAAGACGCTCAAATACAGGTAAACATTTCCTTTTAGTCATGTCTTCTGAGCTTTAAATCAGTAAACAGTCTTACAGAGTAATGCATAATGTTGGACTAGGTTTAATGGGGAAGCCTCTGTGTACTGACAGGAACATGCGTGTATGAACACCAAGAGTGAGTCTAAGCAGTGTGTCCATCTGCACGACTGAAAGGGGAGGGACACTGGCCTCATGCTATTAGAAAGAAAGAAAAGAGGAGGAAGAAAGTGGGCAGAAGAGGACTAGTGAAAAAGTTGGCTATGAGAGGCACGTTCTGTTTCTAAAAAGCCTGTGGAAAGGAACGTGGATTTGTTTGAGTATCTTCAAGAGAGCAACATTAGTCCCAGCAGGTAGACTACCTGGAGGCAGATTTCAGGTTGACACAGCGTGGAACCTGTTACACAGGCAACTGACCAGCCACGGAGGACTGCTGTCTGAAACAGTTCCTGCCCTTGGAGGGATTGTGAGGGCTGGGGAGTTAGAGGGAGACAGCTAAATATTAACTAGGGCTGCTTTTAATAGGAATTGCTACACTGGGTGTGAGATTAGAAAAAGTGCTCCTGTTTTTGATACATTACCTTAATTTTCTTAAACTAGTCTCTGCACTTTTGATCTTTGTGGCTCAATTTGAAAGTGCTCAATTTTGGTGCGTATGCATATATACACATATATGTACATAGAGAGAAAGAGATATTTTAAAGATTTTATGTATTTATTTTTAGAGCGAGGGGAAGAAAGGGAGAAATAGAGGGAAAGAAACATTGGTGTGTGAGAGAAACACTGACCAGTTGCCTCTGGGGACCTGGTCCACAACCCAAGCATGTGCCCCGACTAGGAATTGAGTTGGTGACAGTTCGGCTCTCAGGCTGGCACTCAGTCCACTGAGCCACACCGTGCGTGCGTGTGTGTGTATATATATACATATTTAGTCATTTGCTTTTAAAGGCTTATCATTACCCGTTTTCCAGTTTATATTTTTTTGAAACCGTTTCAAGGGAAATGTGGTGAACCAAAACCTTTACTTAGATAAGTCATTTAGAATTACAATGTAATTTACTATGACAGGGTATTCTAAGAGATTTTTGGGAGGAGCAGGGGCAATCAGAAAATATAATCTAATCAATAGCCGTAACCTGCTAACTCCTAGGAAAAGTAATGGCAGGTGATGTAGTAGAACATTGAAAATATTTACATGTTTATTTTCATGTTCCAAATGTAAAATGTACTTGAAGGAGACTGTAGGTAGAGCAGGATACAATTTACAGGGAAAGGCATGTTAAGGTTTTGGTTCAGAATTCAGCATTCTGTGACGTCCACAAAGAATAATTTGTTCTCATGATGAAAATAATTAATAGCATTTTCTAGTATCTAAAGGAACTTTTATCAAAATAGGATTTGAGTGAAGGGTTGAATATAATTTAGAACCATTGATTCTCAGTTCGCTAGTTGAAACTGACTTCCTTGTAGGTTATTGAGATGATATCTTATATGACAGGTTGAATGGATTTCAGTAGGAGAATGCTGCTCAATCGAGAGCTTCATGATTATATTACTTTGGCTTTACCCTTCACATTTATTATTTGCAATTGAATGGAGTAGGATTTGGTTAGATATAGTGACATTGTCAGAATGCTTTTGCCAGCATAGTTTAAAATTTCTGGCAAGATTAGTTTGTGTTTCCCTACCACAGTGCTAAGGCAGAAGTGTATGATTTCCTACCTTGAAAGAGAAATTTACTTACTTTATTTTTTGTTGGCATTGTGCTAAGATAGGAGGTGCAAGAGGAGACTAATTTCAAGTGATGGCATTAATTGTGACTTTCTTTTTCATGATGGTCCCCTTATGCAGCAGTTGTTAATGTATCTGGACAATATTTATTTAAAGAATGGCTCACTTGATTTTTGAAGGTTGATCAGCCTGTGGTAATATAATCGCAAATGCATAATTTTAGGTAATGCTTTGTTATTGTTGTTGAAATTTCTTAAAATAGCATTTAGATGCTAATAATTAAGATTGTGGGGCGTCCTGTGACCAAGTAATTTACTTTTTAATCTTTTCAGCATATCTTAAAATTTTGTATAAGAAAAATTGTTCTTTTTAAGATTTGACTAATGTTACAAAGATACAAATCATTTATTTTACTACCTATAAACTGTTTCAGCCCACTGAAGAAAAGCTATGCTAATTTATATAGCTTTGACATTTTATAATTTTCATGATTTTTAGATAAAGGATTTTATATTTAAAACTTTAATAGTCTAGTCTGAGTTCATTTATCTTTAATTTTTGAAACGGGTAGAGTAATTCATAACAGTAATTTTATTCCTGTAATGTAATATTCACTTCAGTTCATTTGTGCATTAAAATTCCTTTAAGACCGTTATTAATGATTTATATAATGAAATGTCATATTAATCACAGAAGTTTTCACATTTTATTATTCTCTTCCATGTTAATACTATCTTTATGATCTCTATTAATGTTTTATATCCTCTAATTTCAATTATAAATCAAGAATATTTTCATGTTTTTGTTGGTATTTGCTTTTAAAGGGTGCCACCTTTAAAATTTTATGACTTTTCTCCTACATATGCAATATAAAACATCTTTATTCATATGAAGGTAGTTAATTACGTCTTTGTTTATAGTAAACTTTCATTGACAAACTTATAGTTATAATATTTCTTTTCAAGCTCAAAGATTAGAACGACTTCGAAAAGAGAGACAAAACCAGATCAAATGCAAAAATATTCAGTGGAAAGAAAGAAATTCTAAGCAATCAGGTAAATGGAAATAATTTTAATTGTTAACTTGAGATTTATATATTTAGTGTATATTATTATATAAGAGCTTTTATTTTTAAATCATTCTTTTAAATCCTCTGGGCAGATAACTCTTGCATTTTGAACTTTGAACTCTCTCACTTGGGTGCCTTGGTCCTCTGAAGCTGGGTGTTCTTTGGGTCTATCTTTTTGGCCACTCTTTGTTCAGGGTCTCAGGAATTGATGTGTGCAAGGCTGAAATATTTTGTGCAAACCGTCATGCCAGTACCTTGTCCATACAGCCAAGCAGAACCTATGATTTGGATGGGCCTCTGGGCCATAGAGTCCTCCTGGCAGTTCCAGCCTAGACTTTACCTTACCTTATTGGTGGCCCCAGTAACAATCTTTTTAGCGTATTGCTAATTTTCTTCCTTTACCTTAAAACCATTATGTTACTGATATTATTAGCATTTGTAGTATATGTTCATATGATAAATATATTAAGAAGCTGGCTATATTATGTATTTTCAAAGCTTCAATCTCAGTAAGAAAGCAAGACTTTAAAAAAGAAATTGAAAATAAAGTGCTACTAAAATATTTTCCAATGTTTATATTATGTTTCCTAGACTCTCTCTTTGTTTCTCCTTTCAAAGAAATGTCTGCAGTCTGTCTTCTGTATCTTCCAGCACCTCCCAGTGCCACCCTGGCATTTCATAGATGTCCAATAAATTTTTGTTGACTGACTCCATTGCTATATACTATTATAAAACTAACAATATTAATGATTATTATATTAACATTAGCACCTATCTAGTGCTGTTCTAAGCACTTTACATGCATTACCTGCAGTACACCAATCTTATAAGGTGTATGTATCATTGATTAGATGAGACAGATAACACCGAGACTCAGATTAAACTTGCTAAAATTACAAGGCTAGGAAGTGGTAGTGCAGTATAGAGCCATGTTTTGTATCTAGCACTGTCTTCATCTAAAGGCCAACCTCTTTCTGCTAAACTCTACTATATAAAGTAGCTATTGCTTTCTCTTACTATGATTGTAACCTGAGTGCTCAGTGGGTCTGATTTTCTTAATGGTCGCTCCTAAATGATTATGTGGAGCCTGAAATCCCACTTCTCTTTTTTACATCTCATTTCTTTGACTTCCTGTGAATTCTTCTTCTTTTTTGGGGGGTGGTTAACATTGATTTATTTATGCATTCATTGTTTGATTCTTTTGTGTGCCCTGAACGGGGGATCAAACCTGCAACCTTGGCATATCAGAATGACACTCTGACCAACTGAGCTACCTGGCCAGGACTATATTCTTCTGGATACGTTAAAAATCTCTCTAGGCTGGTCTTTTTTCTTTTCTTTTTTTTTTTTTAAATCCTCTCCTGAGGATATTTCTTCATTGCTTTTAGAGAGAGACGAAGGGAGGGAGAGAGACAGGCAGACAGACACACAGACAGACATCAGTGTGAGAGAGAAACACTGATAGGTTGCCTTCTCATATGTGCCCCGACTTGAGGATCAAACCCACATCCTAGGTGTGTGCCTTGACTGGGAATTGAATCCATGACCCTTCGGTCTATGGGATAATGCTCTAACCAACTGAGCCATGCTGGCTGTGGCTTGGTCTTTTTTTTTTTTGTTGAACCAGTTAATACTTCTCTCTGTTGTATTTAGCACAAACTGAAAAATCTTTATATGATTTATATTGTTCACTTTTTTTGTGTTAATGCTTTTCCTATTAATCTCTTTTTAATGAATGGAGTCAATTTATCTAAGCCCATCTCTCCAGTTACCCTTTGTTTTGTCTTCACTTCCTTATCTTAACAAATTGTAAGTAAATAATAGGATGAATAGAATGCTTCAAATATTAATCCCTTTTAAAATGTGAGAAATAAGTTCAACTTAAATTTTGATACATCTAACAATGTAATAATTATATACCTATAATAAATGTTGATATATCTCTCACTCATCCCTTAAAGTTTATTGTTTCACAGAATATATTGGAGAAATAGTTCCTTTTTTACTTTCATTTAACTACACTATCCATTATATATAAATACTCTCTCCCACAGTTTGTTTTCCTCTTATTTTTGTTTCTCACAGATTTCAGTAATCGATCCTGTGATCTTATTTCTGGAAAAGCTCCTAATCTGCCTGTTCATGCTTTGAAATGTTGACCTTGATTCTTGCCAGACCAGTAGCCTTACCTGGTGGTTACTCCTGACATTTAGAGTGAACCTAAATGCAGAAAGGAATGTGCACAAAGGAATGTCTTTGAATTCTCAGTTAAGCTGGGTTCCATCATTACCGCAGCTTGGCATTCTGGGTGCCCGGAAATGTGTTGGAAAAGTGGAGCCAGCAGTCCACTAAATAGCTCCTTGGTAAACTGAGCAGCCATTCTGTTTTCACACATCTCTCAAACATGTACGCTCTTTTGCCAAGAAATGCCATGGCCAAATCCTTTTGATCTTAATTGAGAAATTTTGTTAGGTAATTACTTATTTTTTTTCATTCTTTTCACTATTTATGTTTTGTTAAAATCCTTTCACCTGTTTTTCTTATCTTTGTTTTACTTCATTCCCCACTAGAAGAATTATCATTATGAATATGATGACCTGCACGGGAATGTTCTTCCACAGTTATTCTGTCTAATGCGCTCTGTCCTTTAAAACACAGCATAAATGCAGCCTTTTAATAGAGGAGTTGGGAAGGATCTTAGAAGCCATCTGGTCCATACCCCGAAGTTCTTTATGAACTTACTGATCCATATGTCGTGAGAGCACATGATAAATGAAATACCTTAGAGTAAGATCCTTTTAGTATTTTCATAACCAAAACTGCATAAGTAAATGTGAAGATGGTCATTGGAAGAAAGCTTTATCAGGAATAGTGTCAAATCAAGGTCCCAGTATTTTTAATTTTATTGTTTTTAAATGGCTTTGGTATATTCTTTACAAAATCAGCTGTTACTCTTACTCACTGAGTCATTTAACAAATATTTTTTCCGTAACTCCTGTGTGCATAGTAACTCTATGCTGCCAGGTGCTTGTGGAAGATGCATGATTCCTGTCCTCAAGAAGTCTGAAGTCTAGTTGGAAGACAAAGCTGTTTACACATGAAGTTAAATAACAACTCAAAACAATAATATAGTTTATATCAATTTTTTATGAATATTTCTGAAGTTTCCTTTTCGTAAGTTGTTACTGGTTTTTAAAACAACAGCTCCCAGATAGATGTAGTGGCTGTATAAAAATCATAAATGCATCCCAAAGTACATTTTATAATGACATCCTGTATAGATTTCTGGACCTTACCTGTGGAATTCCTGATTTAGTAGGTAGAAGTTGGAGTCCATAAATCTGTATTTTTCAGAAACTCTCTGGACGGAAGACTACTGGTATATAACATGCCAGCCACTAAATTTGCTTCATCTGCATGCAAATAGAACAAATTAGCTGTTAATATTTCTATATTGTAGGTGAGAAAATTGGAGCCCAGAGGCCAAGTAACTTCTAAATCACTTACTTAACAAGTAGTCATTGGCAAAGCCAGAACTCTTCTCTCAGCCAGTCTGATGTCAAAGATGCCAGTCTTCCCATTCTGCTCTGTCCTCTCCCATACTGTAGCCAGAGAGGGGCCGTCCCTGGGACCTCCTGGATACGGAGGAATCTTTGGTGGCCTTGCTTCGTTTCTTCTCTGTGTGTCCACTATGACCAGGGTTCAGGAAAGCTACCAAAGCCTCTTTACTAAAAAAAAGGAAATCATTATAGAATATCTGAAAACAGTATACAAATGAAAATAAGCTATCAGTAATCTTTCATCCAGAGGAACTGCTATTTAACATTTTGATTTATGTATTCAGATTTTATATATGTGGGTATCTATTTTTTAAAAATTCTAACTATACATCCTCTGTCCTTTTTTGTATTTTTTGTATATGCAAATATTACATAAATGCAGTGTTTGTTGTTGTCTCTACTGTTCCTGCACTTTTACATTTCTTTATTTTTTTAATTTTATTTATTTATTTTTAGAGAGAGTGGAAGGGAGGAAGAAAGAGATAGAAAAACATCCATTTGTGAGAGAAACATTGATGGGTTACCTCTAGGCCCACATCCTAGGCATGTGCCCTGACTGGGAATCGAACCAGTGACCCTTTGGTTCGTAAGCCAGCGCTCAATTCACTGAACCACACCAGCCAGGGCTTTGCATTTCTTGTTAAGGTTATTTCTAGATGTGTTGTATTTCATGTTACCCTTGTAAATAGCATCTTCCTCCCCATGACTTTCTTACTGTTCTTATAAAGAAACCTATTATTATATATCTGTTTTGTATCCAGCCACTCAGTGAACCCTATTAGTTCTAATATGCATTCTCATCTTTCTGGATGCTATAGTATGTGCTTTTTCATAAAACTGATAAATAAATTTTTAGGCTATTGTTTTTTCAGTTTTGAGTATGTTGGGGACTTCCAACTGTTTATATTGGTTAGGATTTTTCAGTTGCAAATAACAAAAGCAAGTGAAGTAGAAATTGAAGAGCAACTTGAAGTTGAGCAGCTCGACAAGTACAGCTGTACTTCATGAATGGCTTGAAATTAGGAGGAAGGGCTCTTTCAACCTCCCCCATTTTTATCTTTGCTTCTTTGTGCCTGTCTGCTCTCTCCTTGCTTCTCCCGATCTGTTCCCTGTCCTCAAAACTACTTTTTCTGCCTCTCTGGTCCAGAGTTATTCATCAGGTACTTATTAAGCTCCTACAGTATATAAGGACAGCTAGGCACTATTATAGGCCTAGAAGATATAGCAGCGAACAAGAAAAAAAAATCCCTGCTCTCGGGAGCTTGGAGGGGAAATAGACTGCAAACAAACAGCATGTCAGAATGGGATAAGTGGCACAAAGAAAAATATAGCCAGGTAAGGGGCATAAAGGATATGAGGCAGGGGATTTTGCCACTTTATATAGAGTGATCAAGAAAGGACTCATTGGGAAGGCAATGATTGAGCAGAGATCTGAAGGAAGTGGAGTGAGCCAGGCAGATATTGGGAGGTGAGTGTTCTACCGCAAGGGAATAGCAAATGAAAAGGTTCTGTGACAGAAGTTTGCCTGATATATTCAAAGACTAGCAAGGAAGGATGCTTATTGGTTGGAGTAGAGTAAGTAAGGGGAAGGGGGATCAGAGCAGTAAGTGGTGTGAGACTTGATCATGGAAGATCTGGTAAGGAATTTAATATTTACTCTGGGTGAGGTGATTCGATCAGAGCAGTTACATGATATATTACTTTTTTATTTCCAGCTTAAATTTCCTTTACTACAACTTTTTATTATAGAAATTTCAAACATACAAAAGTAGAGAGAGTGGTGTAATGAACCCCTACACCACCATCATCCAGCCTCAGCAGTTAACATATGACCAGTGTGCCATTTATACATTCACCTCCCCTCCCCTCCCCGATTATTTTTTAAGCAAATCCCAGCTATTTATAATTTTATCCTTAAATACATATTTTTTTTAACACATAAGAAAACTGCAATACCACCATTCTCCAAATAACTAGCAGGAATTCTTTAATATTAGCAAACATTTCCATGATTGTTTCCAATGTTTTGTTTTGTTTTGTTTTTTTCTAGTTCATTTGTTCAGGTCTAGATCAAAGGTCCACATATTACTTTTGGTTAACATGTCTCATTTCCTTTTTAATCCGTAGATTCCCTTTTTTTCCCTTGTATTTTATTAGTTGAAGAAACTGGATCATTTGTCCCATAGAATTTCCTACATTCTGGATTTTGCTAATCATATTCCTATGGTCTTATTTAATATGTTCCTTTCCTTTTTATTTTCTATTCTGGTAGTGACTGGAAACTTCCTCAGATTAAAGTTTGATTTTTGGTAAGAATATTTTGTGCATGCTGATCTATGTTTCCTATTGCCTCACATTAGGAAGCATGGAATTTTTCTTTTTTTGGTCCTTTTTGTGATAAGATTGTTGGTAGAATCAGGTCTTGTCTACCCATTAGGAGGTTCCTCCCATCAGCTTTTCGTCCAGTGATTTTTGTGACCATTGAAGGGCGTTACCTAGATGCATTATTTCATTAAGAGTTGCAAAATAGTTATTTCTGATTCTGTCAACCTTTCTTCATTTATTAATTTGCTTTATATAAGGAAGAAGTTTCCCTAATCTGTTATTTGGTTATCCTTAGATATAGTCCCTGCGATAAAGGCAGGATAAATGCTGATTCTTTCCCTTTGCTAATAGTTTTCAGAATTAAGAGAGTTCTCTAGCATCCTATTTAAATGAACAATAAAGGTTTTTCCCCTTTGTATCTTTATGAACTCATGGGTTTTTAAAGCATATTTTGTATTTTTCAGTTCTTTACAGTGTTTGGGTTTTTTTTATGCTAAAATTGCCCTTTGCATAGTGAGTCCCTTCACATTGGCTTCCAAGTTTTTTGTACACAATTTCAGTAATCTTTCATAGCCTCCTTGCTTTCTTGTATGACAAGATGTTCGAGACTGCTTTTATATATTTCTTCCTCCAAATCGGGAATCAGCCATTTCTCCAAAGAGTCTTGATTCTTTTACTGGTCAGTGGCTTTGAGAGACCACAACCTGTGCCCTACCTTGTCGGCCTTTTCAGGTCATTGAGCAAGAAAAAAATAATTTTTTAAAGAGGATATACATTGTGAGTTAATGTTGATAATTTTAATTCAATTCAGGATTACAAAATGTTTCCTTAACTTTTTAAAAAATTTTGTTTACGTATGTTTTCTCTTACACTGAAAGCTTGGTTCCACAATAGAAATACCGGTGTCATTACTAACAATATGGTTACTAAAGACGGTTTTAAGATTTTTTTTTTGGCCCTTTCGACCTAACAGGATTCAGTTGCCATTAACTGAGAAGGAGAAGGTTGTGAGAGGGGCAGGTCTGGGGGGAGACCAAGGGTCTGGTATGGACATGCAGAGTTTGAGACACCTGTTGGACATCCTAGTGGAAGTGTCAAATAGAAAGTTGAATATGTAAGCCTGTAATTTTAAGGAGTATTTAGGCCTAAGAATAATCATTTGGAAATTATCAGCACATAGAGGGTCTTTTTCAGGCTTTCCCTTTTTCCTTATGTTTTGAGGTATGCTTTATATAGATTGAAAGGTAGAGATACTAAATACACAGTTTGATGACTTTTGACAAACGTATACATCTTTGTAATAGCACCTTAATCAGGTGTAGAGCATTCCCATACCCCAGAAAGTTCCATCGCACCCATTTCTAGTCAGGTTTTTCCCAGAGGCAGTTGTTCTGATTTATATTGCTACAATTTAGGTTTGTCACTTGTGAATGATATTCAGAACAAGGCTGGATGAGATCACTAAGGATGCGACTGTAGATAGACAAAAGAAAAAGTCCAAGTACTATGTGTTGGGGAACGCCAAAGATTAGAGGGAAAGATGAGGAAGAGGAATTGGCAAGGAGACTGAGACAGGGTAGCCTGAAAGTTAGAATGAGAACCAGATAGAATGGAGTCCCGGAACCAAGTGAAAAAAATGTTTCAAAAAGGAAGGAGTGATGAATTTGTCAGATGCCTGGAAAGGGGTCTTGTATAATGAGGATTAAAAATTGACCAATAGATTTAGCAGCAGAGGGATCATTGGTGAACTTGAGATGACCTGCTTTGGTGGAGCGGTGGGGCGCGGGTGCCTGGTTGGAGTGGGTTTGTGTGAATGGGAGGAGAGAATTTGGACAGCAAGAATATTGACAACCATTTTGAGAAGCAGAAAAATAGGTAGTAACTAGAAGGGAGTATGGGATCAAAGGTTTGGTGTTTTTTTTTAATGAACAATATTTCAGTATCTTTATATGCTAATGTGACTAAACCAGTAAGGAAAAAATTGAAAGTGAAAGAGAGGTGGAGACAATTGCTTGAATGATGCCCCGGAGTCTGCAAGAGGGGCTGGGAACGAGCACACAGAGGAGTGGCTGGCCTGAGATACGGGCGCAGGCCGTCCGTCTGTGGTAACAGGAGGAGAGGGAGAAGGACAGGCAGGAGCAAGCAGAAGTTCTCTTTTGGTTGTTTCCATTTCTCTGTGCTGAAGGAAGCAAGGAAGGAAGAGGGAAAATGTCAGAGGTTGAGGAGAGGGATCTAAGGGTGAATTAGTCTACGAATGGAAGAGTTAAATGATTACCTCACACCTAAACCCCTGGTAACCGTTGTGTAACTTTGGTTAGTTACTTATGTTTGCTGTACCTCAGTTTGTTCGTGGCGCTAATAGTGACCTGTTTCTTAGAACTGTTGTGAGGCCAAGGTGAAAAGATACCTTGCCTTGTTCCTGGCCCATAGTAGGTATTTAATAAAGGATTAGTCCTTTCCAAAATATAGCGATAAAATTGTTTATAGATTACAGGTAGAAATACAAGTATTTCTAATATTTAAAATACCACTTTAATCTACCATTAATCTAAAACTTTTTCAACTGTACATTTAATATTTATTGATTACATGTACTTAAATATTCAGAACCTGGAATTGGATAGTCAAGTGCCCTATTTTTAAAAAGAATTTGCCACTTAAAAAACAGGGACTCATAAGAGTTGTGACTGTTTCAGAGTTCTGTTTGACTTCTCTCAGTTCAGTTTGGCTTTATTGAAGAATAGAATGGAGTTGAACTTATTCATTGCAGAATTTAAGGTCTAAAATTGATTTATTTTAAAAAACCATGTGTGAAATTTTCTAATACTCACAAAATAAAAGGTATAATGAACCCCCATGTACTTATCATTGAGCTACTAGCTTAAGTAATATTCTCATTAATTTAGAGAATTAAATGATCTTTGAGAAGATGTAGAACTAACTTGTCTTGGTTTACTAATGAATGATTGAATCAGAATTCCTTCAGTAATTATTTTATTCATTGATTCATGCAACAAAATTTATTGAGAGCCTACTTCGTTCATTAGTTCCTAATGGCTAAGAGACTTGGCCGGGTGCACATCTTAGCTCTGCTCCTTACCAGCTGGGTATGTGGCCTAAGGGCTAGTCGACATATTCTAATCTTCAGTTTCCACGCTGACAAAATTGAGTTAATGCTAGTATCTACCTCATAGGCTTGTTAAGAGGAGTAAACGAGATACTCTGGCTTGCTCAGTAAATGTCAACTACTATTGTTAGAGTACTCTTTCTCCTTTTCCTCCTCCTCAACCTTGTCTTCCAGATTTTTGTGCTAGGTGTCATTGGAGAGTGTGAGAGGATTAAGATGTGGACCTTGACCTTGAGGAACTAGAATTCCAAAATCACACAATATTAGAGTCAGGAGAGATCTTCAAGATTATTGAGTTGGACAAGTCCAGAAAGGTTTAGTGAATCATCCAGCATTACACAGCTAATAGTGGCAAAGCCAGACCAAACTCAGCTTCTCTAGTTGTGAATGTGCTTCTTACAAAATGGCTGTGTTGTTGGTTTGTCTGACTCTGCCCTGCTCCTTAACCCTTGTTCTTCCAAAATAACTATCCTGACCTGCATGCTTTTCAGTGCACAAACAGTCAAGTATATGCAAGGCATTTTGCACACATTTAGACATGATTATCTCCCTCCTTAAGGCTCCAAGGAAAACTTTTTAGGGAAGGTGGACAGGCTGTCTCTGTGTAATCACAAAGATGTTTTTATCTTCCTCTTGTATCACAGCCCAGGAGTTAAAGTCACTGTTTGAAAAAAAGTCCCTCAAAGAGAAACCTCCAAGTTCTGGAAAGCAGTCAATATTATCTGTACGCCTGGAGCAGTGCCCTCTGCAGCTGAATAACCCCTTCAACGAGTATTCCAAATTTGATGGCAAGGTAAGTAAAAATGAAACTTTTGTCTCTTCAAGTCAGTGATTTTCAACTGGCGTCCATGCCACACTGGTGTGTCACAAGAATTTTTAAAACATGCAATAGGGGCACCGACTTCTTTTCCCTTAGGTTGTCAAATAAAAGAAAAATGTCAATAGCCAATATAAGAATAGCCATCGGATGTGAATGCCCCATCTCATACCATAAATATATAGGTCGTATAATAGACTTGCATCTTACTGGTTACGTCACAAAAGGTCGTGTCTGATTGATCAATTCTTGGTACCAGAAATCCTTATATACAAGTATAGGCACCTGATTTTTTAAAAAGTCACTTTGTGGTAAAAAGAGTAGGTAATTACTATTTTTTTTTTGTAAATCAATCAAAATTATATCTATTTTTTGTCAGATCAGCAAAAAATATATTTTTGATGAGCTGCAGAATTTTAATAACTAGTTTCTGTGTGCTATAAGATGAAAAAGGTTGAAAATTGCTGCTTTAAGTAAAACCATAATCAAGTGAAATTGTTGGTAATATAATAATAATATTATTATTATCAGATTTAGGGCTTAAAAAAATGACTCAGAATAATTATAGAATGTCACTCATATTTTCTAAGTCCAAGAATGTAAAAAGGTGTGAATTGGGTTTAGCGTTGTTTCCATAGTAGTATGTTTAGAAGGATTAAAACGAAACCAGTCCTGAGATATGTCTGTATTTTTTTTCTTTATTATCTCCTAAGTATACTTGAAGGTTTGGGTTAGTTGGGTTGTGATTAATCAAGGTCTAATTGTGTTGGGAAAGCCTTGAAACTGGTTCTGGGAGGCAGCATTGTCTTGTGTGAGTCTTTATTATAACTGCCGAAATTATTAAGGTTAGAGCTTCATTTCAGAATTCTAGGCCATTGCTTTGCTTGTCATTATTTCATTGTAGGGCTTCTTTGACACTTGCTATTCAGGAGACTTTTTTTTCCTGTTTATTCTAACAATTTGCAAGTGTAACATTAGTTTGTTTATTTTCCTTTTAGAAAAATGGCCACTTTTAGGTGGAATATAGTTTCACATGCAGCCCTTACCCCATTCCGTCCCATTCTGTGTGTCGTGGCTGAGCTGGGCCTCTTTCAGAAGACAGTAGCAGTTGATTTTTATATTTATTGCCATTAAGTTTGCTGCTTGGCAGTGGCGTAGGGGTACTGAGTGATAGCTTGTTGCCTGGAGAGGTTGTATACAATTTGTCTTATTTCAACACCATTGCAATTAATAAATATATAGCTCTTTGCTTATGTTTGCATTTTTCATATTCAAGTTCTGGTTATATGCTGCTTCTGTGAGTTGTCATCTTTGAGCAAGATGTTTTCTTTTCAAAACACTTTACCTCATACAATGCAGCATGTTTCCATAGGCTTAAGTGAGCATATATGGCTATCGGCATATGAGGTTATTGATGTTGGTGGGGAAGAAGAGCAAGAGCTGGAAACAAAATGCATAAATAACATAAAGATACTAATGTGCTCAGAGTATCCTTCAAAAAACATCCGAAAGTAGTTTTAGTAAATTAGCGATTATATTGATGTAAAGTTCCCCTTTAAGCCTGCCCCTGTTGCCTTCTCCTGTTTCTTCTTATGGAATACAGCAAAGAGAAGGAAGGGTCCCCCTAGGGGACAAGAATGTCAGCCTCTAGAAATGGCAAAGTGTCCTGCAGGGGATTTTTTTTTTAAATACTACATTGCAGTTGATTCATTTCAATATGTGAGAAGCTATTGGTTTAGGTTACATGGTTGGAATTTATTTTCTTCCATTGCCTGAAACCATCTCATCTTTTGAGGATGTAATTGCTGGAATAATTAATATGTGATAATGCTTTGATGCCAACAAAATAGCACAGATCTTTTAAAGTATTATATTCTAGAATTCTCAATACACCATTAGATTCTTTTATAAATACTTAGGTTTGAATTTGTCAGAAGACTGTGGTCTCTGCTTGGTATAGACCTAATTTTGAAGTCACAGGGGGAAATTTTTTTTTAATGTAAAGAAGCCATTTCCTCAGTCACAAAGGAGTTATTTTTGCTAGATATGTGTTTACACTTAAGGCTCTCGATGCTTTTGTCATATCAAGTCTATTGGCAGTCAGCAAAGAATGTGAGCACGGGGCAGTCACCATTACACATTGATTAAGAAAGATTTATATAAGTCTGTCTTGTGATGAGATGCTATTTTATTATTATCCTACGTATTACAATTGCTAAAATACAATTAAACCCTTGTTCTCATCTGTTATTTAATATTGATGCATTTGGCAGATATGTAATGAAAGTGGCTAATATTTGAAGGATATTGTACTGTACATATTAAATTAGTCTTTCTTTATCTTTGTGAAATGCATCAATATGATATTCAGTGACATCTCAGTGATTAATAGAGAATTATAGTTGAGTCAAGCCTTTTTGTAACCTAGAAATTAAAATGACTATTCAAATAACACCTCAAAATGATCAAATTAGCATTTTGTGATTGCATAATAATGGGATTGTAGTAGTTATAACAGCACCATGGCTGCCTCTAGAGTTAAGATCATGTCAACCCCTTGATAATAATGCCTTTTCTGGGAGAGTCGACTTTAATAATTTCCAGATTGATTCTTCCCATAAATCATTTGACGTTCAGCACTAAATTTTTGTTGCTGTTGTAACTTAAAATTATTTTATTTATATTCAGCTCATATTTAAGAAGTGAAATGAATGTCCTTTTTTAATGATTCACTGTCTTGTCATTGAACTCTGCTTTTTGCCTCAAATTGTAAGGTTTTCCCATGTATTTTGCTAGTCCTATTTTTTTCCTAAAGGTTTGTTAAAGCCACTGAAATATGTTGTTTTTTCCCTTACAAATATTCACAATGCTCTTCTTGGGAATAACGCTTGCCTTATTTACATAATTAACTGAGTTGCCTAGGTCTCTTGGGCAAATGGTACATAATTGGGGAGAGAAGGGGACAGGGAAGAGTTTGGGGTCTAATTAAATATGCTAAAAAACTACTTAATTATATATTTCCTCAAGAGACTAACTGCTGTGAAATCCTCCTTAAGATTAAGCTAGCATTAGATTTGAAAAAAGGATTTTGTTTTTGATATGGCTTTACAATTGTGGTTAAGCTAGAACATCTAGTGCCTGACAGTTTGTGCAAACTGGATTGTTGTTGGTTTTAGTGATTCTAAGGGTAAGCATCTTTAGCTTTTGTGCTAAATTAAAGTGACCACTTTTGAATAATTTTTGGTTCCTTTAGCTGGTTAATAATTTATTTTTTTAAATTGTGGTTGATTAATTTCTTGAAGGCATACAATTAAGAAGGAAAGGCTATATACTTAGGTATGTGCTTTGTTATAATTTTGACAGTGTTTTGATCAGGTTTATTATTACGTTTATATTATTTCTTTGGCAAATTGGTGAATGCTGCCTGTGACCTGTTTTAGATTCATAGTTTATTAATAAGCCTGTTTACCGATCATTTGAAAAAAGTCCAAGGTAGATTGCAAGTGGTTTTAGGGAATGCTTAGTTGGATAAGGCAAAACCAGGCTCAACCATCTGCCTGAATTCTTGTCGAAAACAGGACCTCTGAATAGCTTCATGAACAAAACCTAACCTCTATTCTAGAGGCTGAGACAATCAGAAAACTCCTTGACCAGACCGTCTGACGGACGTCCTTGTATGTGGGAAACGTTGGGTGTGCCAAGGAGCTGCGCAGGGTCATGAGGCAGTGGGTTCCAGGGCAGTAAACACTCAGCACTGACTTAAGTAACCCTGAATGTAGGGGCTGCTGGCCCATCCCTCCACCTGTTTCAAATGAAGTCATGCTTTAAGTAACCAGCCCTGTCCTTTCCATGCCTTATCACTGGAGAGGCTTTTGCTAGTCATCGCTATTTTGGGTAAACTGAGTTTGCAAATATTATCATCAATAGACCATCAAAAGTTCAAATGCCCGTTTCCTGTCAATACAGTTACTAACAAAGAAATGGTACTGATTACCAGGTGTGTCATTTCTGTCAGGTTTTTTCACCTCCCCAAACTGTCAGCTTCTTTACCTGTGAAAATAGAGCTCCTTCCTCGTAGGCCAATGGATCATCAAAGAGGATAATGTTGTAGGATAAAGCACCTAGAACAATGAGAAGCAGTGTAGTTTAGTTTGTAAGCAGTCTTATTTTGTGGTAAGACTTGAGTTTGAATCCTAACTCCTCCACTTAAGGGTGTAACTTCAGTTTAGTCACTTCACCTCTGGGAGTCCCTGTCTTCATCTGTGGAATGAGGTGATGACAGTGCGTCTTCCTCATAAGGGTTAATTGACGTAAGACCTGTTTAGCAAGACATGTAGCCATAGGAAGCACTCAACAAATACCCCACTTCTGCCTCTTCCTCTCTCTGTGAAGGGTTGGGGGCCAGTGATGCTGTCTCTCCTATTTATTTAGATTACTGACAGGATAGAATGAGAGAAAATGTGCTCCTAAAATCAGGAGGTCAGAGTAGCATCGTGAAAGGAAATGTGTAGCAGACTGGAGGTAGGTGGTTTTGTCTGTCGAAGTCCAGGGAGGCCAGTGGGGTTTGGCCTTTAACTTTAAATGGAAGCTTAAGTCAAGTAATTACTTCCTTTATTTATTTTGGGGAGAATGGCTGTTTTTTGTTTGTTTGTTTTTTAACATCAGTTGTGAAGGTAATTCCATATTAGCAGTTGCTTGGCAGTTTACTAAAATGTTAAATATCTTTCTTATTTGACTTAAATTCTGCCCTAAATGTAAGGAGAATGTTTGCCTTGACTGATGCTTAAAAAGGCAGAACCTCTTCTGGTTCATAGAGACAACTGTGACTTTGATGATGTTAACTTGTTAGAAAGTAGCCATTTCTGAAACTGAGCAACAGAGAAGCTGCAGAGAGCATGGGGGAAGGGATAATTCATGAGTGCTAATTGCTTGGCTGTTAATTTTCATAAGTGTTGATAGAAGCAGTTCCTTAAATTAAACTTTGTTTAAAATGTATCAGGGGAAATATTCCACAATGTCGAGCCTGAAGTGAAAATTAATATGAATGCTGTGGCAATTAACACATACTGGTTAATAGCTTTTAGCAGCATTTTGGGATGATAGTCCTTAAATACATTTTTGCATGCTGCTCTTGTTTCAGCATTGTTCCAGTCTATGTCTGGATAATTATGAACAAATGTTTTCTACAATCATTGGCATTAAATAGCTCTCTTCACAGAAAGTCACATAAAACTTTGCAGGAAAACATGAAGCTACTGAGGAATGTTGCACACTCAGAAAAGGTCAGCGAGTTAAAATCATGTTTAAAAATATTGCCTTTCGAGGAAAAGTCTGAACTTGTAATATTTGATATTATCATGAGAATGGCCCCTCTAATATGTTAAGCCACTTTAGCTTCAGAATTTCTTTCCAAAAAATTATAACTTGGACTTTTTAGTCCTGGTTATGTTTCTAGACAGCAGCTTTTGCTTATTACTTCCTGAGCAGAGGTGAGGCTAGGGGCCAGAGCTTGCTTCTTTCCTCTCCACCCTCCAGATTGACCAGTGCCCCCTCCCCAAAGTGGCTGCGAAGTTGGCTGCATAATAAAATAATCTCAGTGCCCCCCACTCCTTCCCTTTTAATTAGAGTGTTCCTTGTGTTCACTTGCTTTGTGCCCATTAAGAAACATATCTTTAAAAGAGAGAAAGGGAGAGAAAGCTAAGGTAACTGTTCTGAATTAGGAGCTGTTTGTCTCACTCTCCCATTGGCTTCGTTTTACTCTCCTTTCATAGTAAAGGAGAGTGAGGTCCCAACATTGTTTTAGCAGTTAATTCTCTTGGCAAATTATCTCTCTGACTGAATTTTGCTAGTCTTCCTTTCCATAGACCAGTTTTTATTAGTCTATTGTAAAGGAAGGCATTAGAAATTCACTACTTTTTTTTTTCTTTTAGAAATTCACTACCTTTTTTTTTAAAACTCACTACCTTTTTACACATTATAGCATACTAATAGAAGGACCAAATTCATTAGTATAAAAACACCTTTTAATGAGATTATTTCTCCCTTCCTATTGTATTAATGCACTCCTCTTCCTGTTACTGACATTATATCGAACATCCCAAGGGGAGACTTTGGGATTTTTGTCTGGGTGGCTTTAAAATGAATTTACAGAAGATAGGGTTTTCGCATCCTGCTCTAAAGTTAAATTCTCAGGCTGAGTTCTTAAAACTAGCTTATTCCAGTTTGAGCTCTTTCTGTCTAGGTCTCTTCTGCAGCTTGTTCTGAACTATAACAGCCTGTGGCGGCTTCCTCTGGTCATGGAGTCATCTGCAAATCCCCGTCAAAGGTGGAATTCACCATTGTCTTTGAAGCAGCGGTCCCAGTCTTTTTGGCATCAGGGACCAGTTTCGTGGAAGACAGTTTTTCCATGGACTAGGTGTTGGGGGGATGGTTTCAGGATCGTTCAAGGGTATTATATGCAAGCTCACACACTGCTATGTGGCCAGGCTCCTAACAGGCCCGGGGATGGGGACCCCTGCCTTAGAGCCTTTTCAAAGGAAGGCAGAATTTTGCAGTGGAAAGTACATGTTTGTCAGACTTGGATTAGAATTCCATCTTTACCATTTACTTGCTGTATGATATTGGGGAGATCACTTTGCTTTTTGGGGCCTGTTTTTACATCTGTAAAATGAGGCCCTGGCTGGGTAGCTAATTAGGTTAGAGTGTTGTCCTGATACACTCATGTTGCGGATTCAATCCCCAGTCAGGGCATGTATAAGAATCAACCAGTGGAGCCCCGGCTGGGGTAGCTCAGTGGATTGAGCGTTGGCCTGCGAACCAAAGGGTCACTGGTTCGATTCCCCTGTCAGGACACATGCCTGGGTTGCAGGCCAGGTCCCCAGTAGGGGGCGCATGAGGGGCAACCACTCATTGATGTTTCTCACCCTCTCTTTGTCCCTTCCTTCCTCTCTGTCTGGAAAAAGAGAGAGAGAGAGAGAGAGAGAGAGAATCAGTCAACCAGTGGATGCATAAATAAGTGGAACAACAAATCTGTGTCTTCCCCCCCAAGAAAATCAATTAAAAAAACAAAACAAAACAGTTAACGATACTTGCATTAGACTGTTGTTATGAGGATTTAAAGAAAATGGGAAATGCATACATAGCAAAGGGCCTGGTACAGGGCCAGTGCTGAGAGATTTATTACTTTCCTTCCTTTTACCACCTTACTATTTATTTATTTCATATTTAGTGAGGGCCTACTATGTACCATGTACTGTTAAGTAAAATCTGTATACAGTGGTGAGCAAAAACAGACCTGGTTTCTGACCCCATGGAGCTTCTTTTCTTGGCAGGTAGATGTTATGTGAATAGTCACCAAACTAAATGTGAAATTGCAACTGCGGTGTAATCACAACTAATTAATTACCAAGTCCCAGGAGAGGTACTTAGGGCTCTGAGATCATTATCATAGGGGCATCTGAAACTAGTCTGGGGGGTCAGGGATAATATTCCTGTGAAGGTGACTCTTGACCTGAGAGCTGATGGATGAGTGAGAGTTAACCAGATGAAGGGGGAGGAGAAAGGACATACCAGGGGCTCTGAGGCAAGAGGGAGCTTGGCAGTGTGAGGGACTGAAAGACTGTGTGACTGGAGAACCAAGGGGGAGGTAGAGTGTGGTACAAGATGAGTCTGTAGGAGTAGACTGTTACTGGTTCAAGGTCCATGTGCCTGATGCTTCAAAGGCCAGTATTCAAAACATCAGAGTTTGGAGTAAGGAAAGGTTTATCGATTGAGATGGCATCTGCTCAAGAAGATGGGGGGCAATAAGGCTCCCTCAGATCCATCTTCTGAGAGCCCAGAATTCAGGCTTCTTTTATATCAAGGGAAGGGAGAATGGGAGGGGCAAGAGGTGATTGACAACTGGGCACCAACCGGGACCCAGGGAAGAGCACAAAATCATTAAATCTCTTCACTCCCCCTTCCTTGACTGCCTGCTAAACTGAGTCCTGTCTTGAGGCTCCTGCAAACTATTGATAAACAATCATTATTTCTTATATATTTCCTCACCTCTCTGGAAGAGGCACCCCTGGCAAGGGGCTGTTTTTCCACAAACTCAAGCCTCCCTAGAATCCCTCTGATGATTAACATGTCTATAACAGGGGTTATTTGCTGGAAGACCCTGGGAAAAATGCAGGCTAGAATGGAGATAGAGTCAGAGGAGGCCTGAGCATTTCGCTCTGTTACTAGACCAGGTATGGCTGTTGAAAGTGACCTCTTCAACCTAAGAGTATTGGAAAGCCTTGAACAAGTTTAAATGAGGTAAGGGAATCCTATTTGTGTTTTGAAAAGATCCCTGTAGCTGTGCTGAAGAGAATACACCTGAGAAGGGCTTGTGAGGAAAGAGAGACCAACCCAGAACCTGTTTGCAGTAGTCTGGGTAAGAGAGATGGTAACTTTGGCTTACTTACTGGTGAAGGAGAATGAGTGCATGAATTAAAGAGATACTTTAGTAGATGGCAGTGGTAGGACTTAATGATGGATTATATGCCAGGAAATGGGGGAGAAGGGGTTTCAAGGACAGTTTGGTAAGATTCTGGCTTGTGGAACTAGATGGATGGAGATACCATCCCTGAATTAGGAAGCACAGAAAGAGGGCCAAGGATGAGGCAGGCATTACTACTGTCAGCTGGTTTTCAACCTGCTGACTACAGATGACGGTCTGTGACCGTGTCATTGAAGACACTGCACATATCCTTTTTTGGGGGGGTGGGCGGAGATGCACCCTGCTTGTTTGGTGTGTATGTGGGGCACCTGAGGCTGTGGTGTCTGAGGAGAGTGGGCTGGGAGCCAGGAGCCTCTTTGTTCCCACTCCAGAGCCAGCTTGGGAGCTGCGGCTGAGGAATTGCCCCGGGCCTCAGTCCCCTCTTCTCTGAACCGGGCTGTCCCCGCAGATGCCCAGCCCCGCTCACCAGGCTATGAAGAGGAGAAAATAAGAGAGTAATTTTAAATGAGGCAGATGGCAGGTGTCATTTATAAAAATATATTGATTGTAATTTCTGGAGGTTAGAGGACTAAGAGGTAAAACATGGGCATATTTTTGTTATAACCAGATTACTTTGTGGTACTCCTGGCTAATTAATTACCTGATTAGCGATTAAATCTGGTTAGAATGAATTTCAGGCACTGAGGTCCTAGGGAAATCCTGGACATAATCCTTGTAGGTGTGTTGGGGACTGAGGGTGGTGGGATTTTACACTGAGCCTCCTCATCTGGGGCGTCTTGCTCTGCATAATTTGAAGCAGAGAGAATTTTCTGTCCTCGAAGTACTAGACCTTGCTTGTACTACCTGGAAAACTAACTAGAAAAATCAAATGATAGCCGAGGGCCACCCAGCTATGTGTAGAATCTAGGTGTTCTAATTCTCAAAGATTTTTATTTTTATTCTTAATGACATTCACATTTACAAAGTGGACACTTGAGTTCCAGAACTGGAAGACCATGTGGGAGAAAGAACATGGGCATAGGATCAGAAGGTGTGAGCTTCAGCTCTGGCCATGCCGGGGTGTCTGAGACAAGTCACTTTCCATCTCCGAGCCTCGATTTCTGCATATTTAGAATGAGGAACTTGGCTTAAATGGCCTCTTGAATTCCTATTGGCTTTAAAGTTCATAGTTTTGTGATTGGGGAGGTGACATCTGTGACATGCAGAAGGTTATAAATGGGAATGCTTGAAGTCTTGAAGAGTTGATCTTCTACGTACGTGTTGGCACTTTCCTCTCTCAATTGATCATAACAAAACTGTCATGTAGGGAGTGTTATCTCCATTTTACGAATGTGAAACCGCAGGTCAGAAAGAGAAAGTGACTTGCTCAAGGCTAACACACTAGTATGTGGCAGAGCTGTTGTCCAACTCCTTTTTCCTCATTCCATTCCTGTAACTGTCTTTCCTAGGCTTTTTTATAGCCATTGTTAGGGAGAAAACAAAACACTTAATAAATGAAGTTTTTGGACCCTGGCTGGTGTGGCTCAATTGATTGAGTGCTGGCCTGTGAACCCAGAGGTCGCTGGTTTGATTCCCAGTCAGGGCGCAACCCAGTCTGGGTTGCGGGTCGGGTCCCCAGTTGGGGGTGTGCAAGAGGCAGCGAATCAGTGTTTCTCTTCCTCTCTCCCTCCCTTCGCCTCTCTGAAAATAAATAAATAAAATCTTAAAAAACAATTGAAGTTTTTGGACTTTAAAAACAAAAGAATTTTCCCTTTACCAGTGGACTTGAACTCTGACAGATTGATACAGATCATATCGGTTTGTGCCTTTTGGGTAAGTTTGCATCTTGTAAGCCTTAATTTTCTTACATGTAAAAAAGAAATAATAAGAGATTAGGACTGGGGAAGAGGGGAGTGTTTTACACATAGAATCTAGTAGTGTATGTCTCACAAATGTTCTTTTCTTTCCACTGATCTTCCCAGTATGCAAAGTGGATTCATTGGTTTGTCCATTCTTCTATCCATTTGTCCATCCATCCATCCATCCGTCCATCCATCCAACCACCCAACAAATTATTACTAAGTTCCCACAGTGTACTGGTTCATATCAAATGTTTATTCCATACCTGCTGCATACTAGGCATTAATAAATAAGACAGGACTGGCTGTGCTGGAGGAATATGAAGATAAGGGTGACCATATAACCAACAAGTGGAGGGACCACACTTGACAGTCAAGGTTGTGCCCTGTGCTGGGAACTGTGGTGGTTGTCTGTGACTTCAGGTGCATCAGATTGAACAGAAGAACATGAAGAACTAACTATAGAGTAGATATGATAGGCACTATAGCAGAGATCGATACAGAAGACTGTGCGAGTCTGGAGGCAGCAATGACATGTCACCAATTTGTTATCCTAGGCGGGTTTGCCTGACTTTTTATTGTATTAATAATTCCTAGAGGGCAGGGACTCAACTTTGGTCACTCCTAGAATAGAATGAAGCCCAGCATGGCACTCTCCACACATAAATGTGCAAGTTTTTTTAAATGGCAGTGATAAATTTCAAATGTCATTACTCTTCAAGGCTTGCAAATACATGGCAGTATCATAAGAGCTGTGTTTTATTAATATCTCCACTCCTTTCCGTTAAATTGAAGTTTTAACACCTAGACAAAGATACATGTAAGAAAGTAAGTTTAGGAAATTTGCAAAATATGCTACTATACAACCAAAGATTAAATTGATTTGTTATATGTACATTTAGCTACAATTCATTTTAATTGTCTGTATGAAGTTAAAAAGTATTAGTGTCAGATAAAGATTCATCACCAGAGTGTGATTTAAGGCTGGTGCTGGAGAACGCAGGCATGTGTTCCGGCAGATGTTTGTATAAGGCGCTGTCTTTCCTGACAGCAGTTAAAAAGTATGGTTATAGTAATCAAATTGTGGTGCAGCGACTCAGAGGCTAGGGCCAGATTGAATTAAAATAGATATAAGATTTATGAATAGCAATAGCTGTGATAAAATTTCACTGCCTTCTTCAACAGGAAGGACTTTTTCCACAGTGGAAAGAAGAAAATCTAATAACCACTTTTCTAAAACTGTGGTTTTGCTGACTTTCACTTTCCCTTCCTAATTATGGCATCAAAACAATAACTTGCTGAGGGTTTTTTTTTCATCCATGCTTACCTTTTTTTCTATCTATGTAGTGCATAGAATTAAAACAAGTATTTTTTAAAATGCTATTGTTTTAGTTTAGAAGCAAAATTCATGTAAATATAGCCTATGGGTTTTAAACACTCTTTTAAGGAAAGGTTTTATCATTGTCACTGTAACTCTGTTTTATCCATCCTTTTTTGTATCAGGTCCTATAGTGGACCCTTTTTGTTGTCCGTGCTCACAACATTCCTATATATGGACATCGTTACTACTATTGTACAGGTAAGGAAACTGTAACTTCCCAGAACGGACAAATAAATGATGGCTATGATATGAACCCAAATTTTTGAGACTCTGTAGCCTCTTTCTTTATTGCATTGTATTAGTTTTTAATTTATTCTGTTTACAAGAATTTATGATGTTAAGATCTCTAGTCTTTTCATTTCCTAGAAGGCTTCGAGGTGGTTCTCAGTTTGATACAGGACAAGCATTTCTTTTTTTCTTTTTTTTTTAAATTTATTGATTTTTAGAGAGAGGGGAAGAAAGCAGGGTAGAGAGAGGAAGGAATTAAGGAAGGGAGGAAGGAAGGGAGGAAGGAAGGAAGGAAGAAAGGAAGGAAGGAAGGAAGGAAGGAAGGAAGGAAGGAAGGAAAGAAAAAAAGAAAAACATTGACTTGTTGTTCCACTTATTTATGCATTCATTGGTTGAT